>JAKCPB010001995.1:0-86157 GCA_021442155.1 Cymbidium sinense | reverse complement strand
CTAAAACCAAAAATAAAAAACATAAAATCTAAATAAAATAAAATAAAATAAATTAATATAAACTAAATATAAACCTAAAAATAAAAGAATGAAATAAACCTAAAATAAACCTAAAACACAAACATAAAGAATAAATTAAAAAACTAAACTGACTTAAAATAAAAAAATAAATCCTTATCTAAAAAAATAAAATAAAAATAAAACTAAACTAAAATATAAACAAATACCTAAACCTAAACATCAAAAATGAACTAAAATAAAAAAACTAAACTAAAATAAATAAAATAAACAAAATAAAAATAAAAAAATAAACCTAAATAAGAATTAAAAAATAAAATAAACTAAAAAATATAAAAAATAAACTAAATAAACTAAAACTGGTTCTGGGTTTAAAAAAACCTAAACCCTAAAACCCTAAACCCAAGCCTACTACCACTAAAACATGAAATCCTCAAACCCTAAACCCTAAATAAAACCACACCCTAAACCCTAACCCACTAGCCAGACCCACTGCACTCTGCCCCACAAACCTACCTAAATAAAACCTAAACCCAACTATAAACCCTAAAAACTAAACCCACTAATGCTAAAACCTAAAGTAAACTTAGTAAAAACCTAAAAAATAAATAAATAAAAAAAATAAATAAAATAAAATAAAATAAAACCTAAAACCTAAACTAAACCTTAAAAAAAAAATAAAAAAATAAATTAGACTAAAATAAAATTAATAAAAAAGTATAAACTAAAATAAAATAAAAAAAACAAAAAAAAGCATAAACAATAAAATCTAAAAGTAAAATAAAATAAAATAAACCTAAAAAAATAAAAGAAACTAAATAAAGTCAAAACCTTAAAATAAACTTAAAATAAATCTTAAATATAAATAAAAAAATAAAACCTAAACCCTAAACTAAAGAAAGCTAAACCTAAAAACAAAATAAAATAAACTAAACCTAAACTATAACGAACTAAAATAAGATAAATAACAACAAACCTAAAATTAAAATAAACTAAACCTAAACCCTAAACTAATTAAAATAAATTAAACTAAAAATAATGGTTTAAACCTAAACCTAAACTAATAAATAAAACCTAAAATAAAAACCTAAAACCTAAACATAAAAAAATAAACTAAAAACCTTAACTTAAACCTAAAAATAAATAATAAAACCTAAATATAAAAAATAAAATAAAAATAAAACTAAACTAAAAAATAATCTTAAACGTAAACCTAAAAAATAAACTAAAATAAAAAACCAAAACTAAATTAAATAAACCTAAAATAAATAAACTAAACTAAATAAAATAAAAAATAAAGCTTAATAAAAAATAAATTAAACTAAATTGAATAAAAAATAAACTAAATAAACCTAAACCTACCAGTTTACTTAATCTAAAAAATAATTAAACTAGACAAAATAAAATAAACCTAAACCTAAACTAAAATAAACTAAACTAAAATAAATAGAACTTAAACCTAAACTGAAAATAAACTAAACCTAAACCTAAACCCAAATAAAATAATATATAATAAACTAAAATAAATAAAACCTAAAAACAAACTAAACAACAATAAATAAAACCTAAACCTAAACCTATAATAAACTAAACCAAAACAAAAATCTAAACCCTAAATAAAATAAAATAAACTAAAATAAACTAAACCTAAACTAAAAATAAAACATAAAAATAAACCTAAAATAAAACATTAAACCTAAACCAAAAGAAAATAAAACTTAAACCTAAACCTAGAAAATAAAAAAAATAAAACTAAACTTAAAAATAAAATAAAAATAAAACAAAACTAAAAATAAACATAAAATAAACTAAAAATAAACTAAAATAAAACCTAAATAAAATAAACTAAACTATATAAAATAAAAAAAAACTTAAATAAAAAAATAAAAAAAATAAAATAAACTAAAATAAATAAAAAAATAAAAATGGATAAACCTAAACCTGTCGGTTCTTGGATTTTTTAAAAATAACCCAAAACAAAAACAAAAAACTAAAAAAAAACCAAAACCAACAGGTTTAAATTTAAAAATAAATCTATCTAAACTTGACCCTAAACCTAAAACCACTAAACCCTAAATCATAAAATAAAAAAAATAAAACTAACCTAAACCCTAAACCATAAACCTACAACCCTAAATCCTAAAACCACTAACCAACCACACCCAAACCCAGGCCACCTTCCTCCAAACTAAACCACAATCTACCCTAAACTGAGCCTAAACCCTCCTCTAAACTCCTACTGACCTCCTTAAACTAAACCTAAAACCTGAATAACCCCACCACTGATCTCTATACACTGACCCACACCACCACACCCTAAACTCTCCTTTAACTAAGATTCTACACTGACCCACCCAGGCCTTCTACCTGGGCCCTCTAAACCCTAAACCCTCCTGGGCCACTACCTACCTCCTACTAAATCCACTAAATCCTATTAACCTAAATCCATATTAAAACCCTAACTACTACTTGTGCTGACCTGAGAGTATACTAAATTGGAAACCCTAAACCTAAAGAAACAATACCCATACCCTAATCCCCAAAAAAACCTAAAACTAAACCCCACCCTAAACTTGACCCTCCTAAACAATAAACTCTAACCTAAACCCTACTACACCTAAAAATAAAGTAATAAAACTTACTAAAACCTAAACTAAACCTAAAAAAGAAAATAAATAAAAAATAAACTAAACTAATAAAATAAATAAAACCTAAACAACACTAAAAATAAAATACCTAAATAAAATAAAACTAAACCTAAAAATAAAAAACTTTAATTAAAAAATAAAAACTAAATAAAAGTAAAACCTAAATAAAATCTAAAATAAATAAGAAATAAACCTAAACCACTTAAACCTAAACCTAAAATAAAATAAAATAAACTTAAACTAAGATAAACTAAACTAAAATAAATAAAACCTAAACTTAAAATAATATAAACTAAACCTAATCTAAATAATAAAATAAATTAAAATTAACCTAAAACTAAACCTAAACTAAATAATCAAAATAAACCATTAAACCTAAACCTAAACCAAAAAATAAAATGAAAACCTAACCCTACCACACCCCACCCTAAAAACTAACCCTAAACCAGATCTAAAATCTAAACTAAACTCCTAATCAACCTAAATACCAAACCCCCTTACCCTAAAAATGAAAATAAAAAATAAAATAAAATAAAAAATAAACTGAACCCACCCTAAATCTAAACTAACCTCTAAACCCAAACCCTCCCTAAACCTCCCTCCTACCCTAAACCCTAAACCTCCACCCTACCAACCAAAAACCCTAAACCTAAACCTTAGATCCCTAAACTGTGCCTAAACCTTAAACCTACCTCCTACACTAAATCTAAACCTAAACTCCATAAACCCTAAACCTAAACCCTAAAACCACAAACCCTAAACCTAAAACCACAAACCTAAACCTAAAACTTAAACCCTAAAGAAAATGTCTTGAGACTTTCCTTGACTATTAGAGATTTGAATACCCTAAACCCTAACTCTAAATCATATTATAATATCATATATTAAGTATAATGTAGCATCATATATTTGAGCATGTACTTTGTTTTGGATGTTATAAGATGTTTTAAAATATTTTAGTATATTATGGTATTACCCTATAGTCTATATTAATATGAATCATATAAAATATTAATTTAATAAATTAGATGATGAAATTTGTTAAATTTTAAGTGGGAATTAGGTTGTAGTACAAAAGGTGTGCTACACCACTTATAATCTAAAAAGTAAGATTTTATGTTCAAAATAAATATTATATGTTGTTGCATAGTATAGCATCATATATCATAATATATTATTCTATGCATTTTAAATTATTTTAGTATTTTACAATAATGAAGTCGAGCCTACACTAGCATTATTTATAAAAATGCTGATTTAGACTTTAAAATGATGGAATTTGGCCAAATTCATAATAGGTAGAGCATGGCATCATAATATATTATTTCATTTTAAAACATGTAATTGATACGACTAAAATATAGAGTTTTTTATTATTAAGACACATTTTATGATTTTTTTATCTTAATCAAACCCTTATGAGGTGATATGAAATATAATATAATATAATATGTTATAGTGTATTATAAAATAAGATGACATAACATAATGTAGCATCATACATTATAGCATACTATTTTGTATTACTACTTGTTGTTTAGCATATTTTAGTTTTTTATAGTATGATGAAGTAGAGTTTGTACTAGTATAATTCATAAAAATACTTATTTATAGGCTGAGATGATGGGATTTGGCCAAATTTAAGGTAAGCTTTATGGAACATCATTGGGGTGTGCTATGGTGTGTCATTTAATCAATAGAATGGAATTTTGCATCCAAAAAAATGTTCATTTTTCAACCAAATTTTATAAATTTTTTGCTTAAAGTGATTCATTTTAAGGTGTAATGTAAGATAATATATTATATGAAAGCATATTAAAATATAATGTAAGATAATATATTATATATGAATGTGGTGGTGTGTTACTAAATGTTATTGTACATTTTAGTATGTTTTACTTTTGTTATAATACATTGGGTCAAAACTCACAAAAATGTTAATTTGAAGTTGAGATGGAAGAGTTTGGCCAAATTCACAGCACACCGAAAAGCAACTCAAAAATTATGCTACTTTGTACCTTTTATATTAAAAAAATAACAATTTTACATCCAAAATGAACATTATTTATATTTTGAGAAAATCTTGTTATTTGTTCCTTTTAAGTGATTCTAATGTGGCGTAATGTTAGACAATATATTATATTATAGCAAATTATAATATAACATCATATATTATAATATAATATAGTGTCTTAATTCACACTATAATATGTTTAGCATGATATGTTATAGTTAGTTTGAGCTTGCACCATCACAAATCATAAAATATTGATTACAATGTTAAGATGATGTAATCTGAATGAATACATTGTTAGGCTTTTGGTTGAAGTATTAAAGGTGTGCATAAGAGAAGAAATAACATTTGATGAGAATTCCATGTCAAGGACATGGAGGGAGATCCGCTATGGGATCACACATTTATTGGACATGACATGTGAGGGGTCTATGTCGAGGTCATAGAAGAAGAAAATCTATTGGGGATAAGGTTTGAATTTGATTTGATTATATGATTTATGGAAAGAAGATCTACTGGGCTCGAGATAATGGAGGTTTAAATTCCATGAAGGATTAAGATCGAATTGACTTTAATTTGTTTTGTTTTAATTGATGTGGAGGCACATCTGCTAGAGATATGGGCTCGAGTCTGCTGGGGATCGGGTATATGAACCTTACACTTGGTAAATAAGTTCAGGCTATCTGCTGGGGATTAGGATTTATGTTTGATTTCATAGATTTGTTTGGGGATGTATTTACTGGGGATAAGAGTTTGGTTGAATTTCTTCTATTTAGACTTTACTAGGGGAGTTGGTTTAATTTGGCTCCACTGGGGAGGTTCATTTTCAATTTGATTTGTTTCTTTGACTTGTTTATATATGATTTGGGGCTCCATGGGGAGAAGGGTGTGATTTAACTCACTAGGAAAAATTAAAGAGTTTAATTTAAGTTAATGTATGGCCCGATGGGTCGATCATGAGAAGGGGATATATCAGGCTTGACCTACCTCAGGTTTACAAATCCAAGGGATAGTCTATCGGCTGTGGGGTAGAGCTAGCCAACCTAAGGGGTTGCCTTTCGGTGTCTGATGGTGTGCTGGGAAGAAGGCATGTACCTACATCTTCCAAAGCGAGGAACAACCACTAGGGTGATTGTTGGATGCACAACAAATCAAACCTGACCTAGGGTGACTACTGAGTGAATGCCACTAGGGACTTATGTCAGCTCAAAAGTAATCAGGATTAATTTTATCTTAATTTCATGTGATTTGATATCATTTATTTTGTTTAGTTTGATTTTAAAATAAGGACATATCCGTTGGGGATGTCAGCTCTGTCAAATTTGATAGATTTAATTTATGGACCATGTCGATGTGCGATGGACCCATTGAGAAGGGGCTATGTCTGACTTATCCTTTCTTAGATCTAGAAATCCAAAGGGATAGTCTATTAACCATGAGGTAGAGCTAGCAAACCTAAGGGGTTGCCTTTTGATGTGTAATGGTTGTGCTAGGAAGAAGGCAAAGTAGACTTACATCTTCTAAAGTAGGGAATAATCGCAGGGGAGACTTATTGGTAGCACAACAAATAGAACTCGACTTAAGGGTGACTCGTGAATGTCACGGGACTAATATAAACTCAAGAGTGATGATTCCTAGGGAGTGTCATTTAACTAAATATAATGCCTTGGAAAAGGTACCGCTAGGATTGCCGTTGGCATTCTGCTTTGTTATGATCTTGCTACCCACAGCTATCCTTAGTGATGGGAGTTGGACTTCTAATGGTAGAACAGCTTTGAACCCATACACTAAGGAGAAAGGAGTAGATTGAGTTGGAGTTCTATATGTGGTGTGGTAGACCCACAAGGCTTCAACTAATTCATGCCATTGCTTGTTGGTAGTGTCTTCTTCAATATTTGGATCAGAGTTTTGTTGGAGGCTTCTGCTAAGTCGTTTACCCTCAGGTAGTTGATGGTAGAATATCTCCAATCTATGTTGTGTCTCTGGGCAAAGTTATTGATCTTGGTGTTCTTGAATGCATAACCATTATCAGATATAATTCATGATGGCACTCTAAACCTATATACGATATGGTTCCTAAAATGTTAAAACACATGCTAAGCTATGACCTCTCTGAGTAAATTTGCTTTTGCCCATTTGGAAAAGTACTCAGTAGCAGCTAAGATGAACCAATGACCTTTGGAAGAAAGTGGATTAATCAAACCCACTATGTCGGTACCCCAAGACTCGGATAGCAATGAGGCCAATGTAGGATGTAGAATATTGGGTGGTTGGTGTAGGACTACACCATGTATTTGACATTGGTGGCATCGACTAGCCGTATTCATGCAATCATTGATCATCGACAGCTGGTAGTATTCTTTAGACTGGATTGGTTGTCTTCACATAAGCCTGAGTGTACCTCAGGCATGATCTTATGGGCTTCATGCTTATCTAAATATCTTAACCACATATGATCAAAAGACTGCTAGTACAAGACACCATCCATAAGAGCATAAGAAAGTGCTCTCTGCTTCATCTGATGGGATTGGGACTTCTCTTAAGGTAGTTTACCTTTCATTAGCTAATCCATGAATGGTTGCCTCCAATCTAACTCATTATCCTTCTTGGTAATGATAACCTCCCCCTTCAAGAGACTACTTTTTGATGAGTTCAATATCAATAAGGGATAAGACTTATCTATTTTGGACCTTTGTTGATATGGACTTATCCTCTAGACATGCCAACTCCTTGGTAGGCTTGGCTAAAGCATACGCTATGACATTCTCACCTTGAGGAATCTTATAAATGGTAGCCTTTGGGATTTGGGCCAACAACTCCATGGTGTATATGGAGTCTTGGGCTTTATAACCTTATAGGACCCAGCAATTTGGTTGATAACTAGCTAGGAATCATCAAAGATGTTGATGTTATGGATGCTTAGAGTAACAGCTAACTCCAGACTAACAATCCAAGCCTCATATTTGACTTTTTGTTAGAGCAAAGATTGGATAGATAATATGAGAATCTCATCACATTGCAGTCCGGGGTTAAGAGAACTAGTCCTACCCCTGCCTTTTTTGGAATAGTAGATTGTGATTCTTCTCCTCTTTGAGAGCAAGCCGCACCATCAAAGTATATCTCCCAGTGGTGAATGCTAGTATCCCCTAAGTTCATGATTTATTCATTGGGGAGATCCTCACTAAGTAGAGAGTCAGCTGGATGTGGGTGTGCTACTAAGAAATCTGCTAGTGCTTATCCTTTCACCTTACAGAGGGGTACAAAGGTAATGTCAAATTGCTAGAGGATCATGGACCATCATGCCAACCATTTGGATAGCATCAATAGTGTCATGAGATACTGTAGTGGATTTATCATAGAGATTAAGTTCACCTTATGAGGAAGCATGTAGTGTTGTAGCTTTTGAGATGCAAAGATTAAAGCTAGGCAATGCTTCTCAATGGTGGATAATTATCCTCGGAGATTAGACAAGGGTAGTAGAGTGTGTTTTCCTTCTCTTCATCATTGGCTTGGGCCAATGAAGCACCAAGGGAGTCGTCTAATGTAGCAGTGTAAAGTAAGAGATGCTTGGATGGGATAAGGGCTGTTAAAACCAACGATGTCATCAAGTAATGCTTGATGTCTTCGAAGGCATGCTCACAATTGTCATCCCAATTGAACTTGGCATCCCTTTTGATAAGTGCTGAGAATGGCTGACATCTTCCTGATATGTTGGATATAAAGCATCTTAGATACTCGAACCCTTGGAATGATCACGAGTTGAGTTAAACTTTTAGGGGGTGGCATTTTTATTATCGCCTTGATCTTCTCTAGATAGATTTCAATTCCTTACTATCGGACAACAATCCTAAGAAACTTCCCTGAAGCTACTCCGAATGCACACTTCAGGGGGTTCATTTGAGGTTAAATTGTCTTAACTTTTTGAAAACTACTCTAAAGTCAAAGAGATGGCCTTCCTTTCTCTACTTTTGACCACAAGATCATCGCATAGACTTGATGATGAATGAGTTCATCAAGATTAGAGTCATAGCCTGATGGTATATAGCACCGACATTTCTAAGACTGAAAGCCATGACCTTATAGCAATAATTCTGATCAGGGGTTCCAAAAGTAGTGTTTCTTTCATCTTCAGGGGCCATCTTTATTTGGTTATATCTAGATGAACCATCCATAAAAGAGAAGACTGCATGAGATGAGGCAATGTCCACTATCAACTCCAAGATTGATAGTGGAAATTCTTCGTTTAGACATGTCTTATTTAAATCCTTAAAATCAAAGCATATCTGAATTTGGACATTCTTTTTTTTTAATGGGATGATGCTAGCTAACCAGGTAGGGTATTATTCTTCCTGGATGAAGCCAACATCGATCAGTTTCTTGACTTCATAAATGACTTGTTGTTCTATCCCTAATCACAAGCATCTATGAGCTTACTTGATAGGGTTAGCAATAGGCTCTATTGCTTGTTTATGGACTGCTATGTCAAGAGCTAATCCAGGCATCTCTTCATAACTCCATGCAAAGCAGTCTGTTGACCTCATTTTTAGAATGAGCTCTCAACCAATCCATCTTAGACATTAGACTTTACTTAGACAGTAAGAGTTTCCTTAGTCTTAAGACACTTATAGTGATTAGGTGAACACTCAACCTAACCCTAGAGACTTAGAAGAGTTAGCCATAGGAATAGGTTATGCCTTAGGGGTGTTAGAAAAATTTTCCTACCCTATTGCTTGAACCAACTCCTCACTTCCTTCTTCCAAGTCAAAACTCAAATCAATTCCAATTGATTTTCTCAAACCTTAAATCAATTCTAACTTAATTAATTTTTCCCAAACTCAAACCAATTCTAAATGATTGTAGCCTTGAATTCCAAATCCTAAAATCTTTCCTAAGCTCTTTGATTTCATCTTATGGACTTAGCCTAAATGAAATCCAAATCAAATCTAATTCAAGAAATTTTCTCATAACCCTTTATTTTCTCATTTATATTCATAAATATAAATGAAATATAAATTCAAATATCCAAAAATTAATTCAAAACTCAAATCCAAATTCAATCCAAATTCAACCTAAGCCTTTCAAGTCAAATTCTTGAACTTAGCCAAATCAAATTCAAATCAAGTCAAACCCTTGATTTTTCTTTATGATTCAATCAATCCATCAATCATGAATCCAAATATAAACATAAACTTTAATCATCAAACCAAAACTAAATTCAAAAATAAAATCCAAATCTAATCAACATTCAACATAAGCCTTTCAAGTAAAATTCATGAACTTAGCCAATTAAAAATCAAATCAAATCAAACCCTTGATTTTTCTTCATGATTCAATCAATCCTTCAATCATGAATCCAAATATAAACATAAACTTCAATCATCAAATCAAAACTAAATTCAAAACTCAAACCCAAATCAAAATCATGTTCACCCTTTGAACTTGAAATTTTCAAATGCATCAAAATCCATTTGACTCCAAATCACCTGAAAATGGATTTATTTTTCAATCATAAGTCAATATGTGAGTTCAATCCAACTTGGTTCAAGCCTTGATCAAGTCAATTGACCCACTTAGGCTCACTTGACCCAAAGTGACCTAAAGTACCCCTTTTAAGCCAAAATTCTAATCCTACCCAAATTGGATTGAACTAAGCCCAACTAAGCCTCACATTATGAGAAACAATCATTATGAGATGATCAATCACTCAAATTGGGTCAAACCAAGTCAAACCAAAGGGTTGACCAAGTCAACACTTAGCCAAAATGAAACCTAAACTAGCCAAAATCCATCATAGGCCAAATTGATTGAAACCATTGATCAAGACTCATTCTAAATTAATGTTTGAACTTGATCAAGTCATCATTTGAGCCTAACCTAGCCCAATTGGCCACTTGACCTAAGTTGACCCAACTCGACCTAAAAAGTCAAAAATGGGTCAAAACTTGATCTAAGCCAAATTAATTGAAACCAATGGGTCAAGTTCATTCCAAATCACATATTGAATTTGACCAAAGCCTCAATTGGCTAAAACCAACCTTCGATTGACCATGAACCCAACTTTAAAGGTCAAATTGAGCCAAAATCAAATTAAGCCAAAATTGATTGGAAATAAAGATACCAATACATTTCAAATGACTAATGAAACCTAAACTAACCCATGACCTAACCCAAATAGGTCAAATGGGTCAAATTGGTCAACTTGACCCATTTGACCTAAATGAAATCAAATGAACCAAATCCAAATATAAACCAAATTGATTGGAATCAAAGATACCAAATCAATTCATATGGTCATATGAACTTGACCCAACCCTTGGTTTGAACCAATTTGACCAATTGGTCAACTTGACCCAAGTTGTCCCATTTTTGACCTAAATGGGTCAACATAAGTCAAATCATATCAAATCAACTCCAAATTCATTTAAACTTGACCCAACCCTTTTTCCAATCATACCAAATATATTGAAACTGAAATCCAAGCTAAATGACAATTTTACCCCTAGGTCAAAAGGTAATTCTTGGCCAAATTTACTTAGAATTTGGTCAAATCCTCTTCATGGCCACTTGACACTCTCTTAGTGGATCAAGTGGACACTAGTGAGCATAGTGCACATGACCCAATGGGTTTGGGTCAACCAAACCCAACCCAATGGTAAAATTTACCACTCACTTGAAAATAAGCACATGGGGATCCCTCCTCCACTCAATTAAGCACATGACAACTTCTCCACTCCTCCAGCTGAACCACTTGCAACCCTAAATGGCCTAAAAAACCCATTGCATAAGAGGAATTTGATCAAAATGGCATCTCTATGCTTATCCATCCGATCCACCTAGGGGGAGATATACTCTCACTAATTTCACTTGAATTGCATTATCTTGCATTCGATTGAGTGAGAGGAAGCCAGAGGAAGCAATTGCAAGTCTCCCCAAGCTTCCCCAAGCCAATTCAATTATCCCATTCTTGATTTTACCTAAGCTAAAAATAGGGGAGGTAGCAAGATTTTCCAACTTATTCAATACACAAATTCAACTAAATTCCTCCCTCAAGCACCTTGAGGGAACTCAATCGAGTTCACCCAAGCCTTCATTCAAGTTCTCAAGCCATGGGAAGAGTGCTCTCGATCAAGGCTACAAGAATTTGAAGAGGAGCTTGGTCCATAGGTAGATCCACTCAGCCCTAAGCCCCCAAATCTTTAACAGAGCTTTGTCTCCACTAGATGAAGCTACCTTAACAATTGGGAGCATCGGTGATAGCCTCAGGTGAGGTATGCCTTCAAATCGAGCTTAGTTATAAGAGTTCTTGGTCCTTTGTGAAATTTTTTGCAAAATTAGGTTAGATCTTCTTGTGCTTGCTATTAGATGGCATGGGTTGAGTTTGAGCTCAATCGAGCTGATCTTTCCCTAAGGGGCCGGTCTTTGTCTCCCATGGCGAGCTCGGTGTGATCATGGACCATCCATCCGCATTTGGATGGATGGTCATCAATCCACGTGGATCCTCTGATTTATCCCTTAAGAATTGCGGGCTCAATCTCAACCGTCTGATCCTTGATCAGATGATCCAAAGAGAAAACACGTAGTCCCATCGCACCACATAGAAAGCGCGCGCCGTGTCAGCGACCCATGTGGCACTAACGGGATTAGTCATATAATTAGGGGTTTTAATTAATTCCTTAATCACAAAATCTTCAAATATTCATAACTAAATGTAGAAAAATTAGAAAAATACAATAAAATGCATTATGAAGATAATCAAGTAAGGAATTCACTATACTTATGTCTAACGGATTTTGAATAATGCATTTTTCTTAATTAGGGTTTTAATGAAAACTTAATAACCCTAATTACTCCCTAATTATTTCATTAATTCATTTCAAATTTCTCAAATGCATTTAGTGGGATGACCTCTGCCTCTCCTAATTTTCTTGGGATTTATTGATGAGTTAATTAGGAAAATCAATTGATGAATCCTTAATCATTATTTTAATGTAATTAAGGGTAATTAAGCATGTGAATATTGGTTTAATCCCTTTATAAATTTAATTAAGCTTTGCTTAAGTGAATAAGAGGTTTATGGAATGATTTTGGGATATTTTTCTTAAGCTATTCCTTAAACTCCCTTCTTTAATCTAAATTTAATTAAGGGCTAACCACTAATCACCTACTTAATTAACTTGATAAAATTTTTAAAACATTCCAGAACTTAACAAATTCATCTTGGGTAGGTGCTTAGGTGTTCAATAACCTAAGTAACTTAAGGAAATCAAAATCTGACCCACATGTGTGGGAAGGGTTATGAAGGTACTTAAATTAAACCCTTTAGCTTAATTAATCACTAATTATGAGCCAATTGCATTAGGCCCCTTTTTTCCTAAGTGCATTACTGATTTAAATTCCTTATGTGGTTTTATGTAATACATTGGCTCATAATTATTTGATTAAATATGTTAAAATGGTGTAGGTAAGGGGTAATTAATGCACTTAATTCACACTTTAACCTAAACAAAAATATAAAAATCATCTATTGGTTCTAAAATTAAACTAAAATAACATACACATGTGGGAAATGGGTTAGCACTAGCAAATCTCTTCACATTTCTTAAATTCAAATCAAACTCAAACAAAACTAAAAATCCCTTAAACCAACTTTGATTTACTTTAAATAATCTTATTCCATGGGATTACCTTTAGGAATTAATTAGGTGAATGAATTTACATGCTTTCATCACTTTATTTCTTTCCTAGCATGCTAAATGTGTATGTCATATGACAATCATACATTCATGCCTTTTAAAAATAAAATTAAAAGTGAAATGTTTCCTTTATGTCAAATTGCATGTTTTGGATAAAGTAAGAATATGAATGGCTATTATCACTACTAAACCAAAAATTATTTTCAAAACTTATAAATCAAATATCATAACTAAAAGGTATGCTATGTATAATTATTTATAAGCTTGCATGTGAATATAAAATGTGTTATGTGATTTTCCTCTCTTTCTTAACATAGAATTGTATAGGATTTGCAAAGTGTAAAGTCCATTTGAAAAGGACATAACACTTGCTTAAATCCATTCCTATACACTCCTATGTCATGACTTGAGAAGGTATTTACGTCACAGATATAAACTAAACAATCAAACCAAAATCAAACAAACATAAACTTTTTTGCATGACTCTCTTTCCATACATTTCTTCTTGAACATGCACATGTATTTAAAAAAAGTGGTATATTAGTCTGCACAATACCGGGGTTGCTAGGCTTTAAGTAGCCTTAAGTAGGTCTTGTACCTTACACCCCTAGTGCTAACAATGGTGCTACACTTACTTATGTCTTTTATACTTAAAAATGTGTGTATGAAAAAAGGATTAAAGAATCCCTCTCTTCTACTTAATAAAATCATGGATCATGAAGCATCCAAATTTTCTTAAGTAACTCTCTTAGCATTCATCATGAAGGTGTGCTAAACATTTCCATTTGCATGTATATATATGCTTAGGATTCATCCATATGCATGTTACACATGTTGGGAAAGAAATGAAGTGTTGAGTGTTTTGTGATAGTATTTCACTTTACTTAATCATAAAATGCCTTTCTTTTTGAATAAGTTTGTTTAGGAAACATCTAAACTTAGGATTAATCAAAACACATAATAAAACATTCACTAAACAAAAATTGAATATGAATCTACCTTAGAAATTACTTAAGGTGGGAAAGAAAGAGAAGTTCTCTTCTCTTTTCCTCTCTTTACAACTTAGTAATTAATTGTAGGATTCATTCAAACCAAATCAAAAATACAAAATAAAATCAACCAAAATACAAAATAAAATCAACCAAAAGAAAATAAATCACTTAAATGAAACCACCCTGTAAGTTGAACATCTTCACACTTAGAGAACTTCAACCTTAAAGCCTAGCTAAGCATACCACACAAACCTTAAATGACACACACATTAGGCTAAGTCACCACTTCTAGCTTTAGGTTAGGGCGGTGCATGGTTTGATGTTTGCTTTTATTTCATGGTGTATTGTTTTTAGTTTAGATGTTAGGGTGTATGTGCATAGACTGAATGATAGGGTGATCTTAGACTAACGATTATCTTCTGCAAGGGATTGTGCTTAAGGGGTGCTGTAACAAAAATATAAAACTACTTTTATTGTGCATGTTCTTATACCCCTAAGCATAATCCAAAATAGGCTAGGTGGACTTGGTTACCTATGTGTGAGGTGCTAAATCCAATTCATACATATACATGCTTGGGATCGTATGGTTTGTTTAACTAATCTATGTTTTGCAGGTTTTAGTTAGATTTCTTTTTTCCCATTTTCATGTAATTTTGCAATTAGGATTTTGGAATGATTGTTATGGAGTATTAGGATGAACATTGGTTATAAGGCTATGCCTTATGTACCATGTGAAGCCTTTGGAGCAACCACATTCTAACCAACCAAAAGAAGGAAGAGGAAAGAAGAAAGAAGAAAGAAGAAAGAATAATGAAGAAATGAAGAATGAAGACCCCCATAATAATGAATTCCTTCTTGATTGTATTTAATTTATTTGTAATATGGGTTGTATAAGGGTATAGCTTGGCTAGCCAATTTGTTTTCAGGTTTGTACGATGGAGCTCGACCATAAATTTCCTCTTATTCTTTTGTGCTAGCTTTATAAATTGATTGATGTTTGTTTATCTTTTGCATTAAGATGGAATCTCTTCCAAGTTTCTTCCTTGCTTTGATGTATGGCCTGGATAATGATTAGGCTCTTAGGAAAATAAATTTTCTATCCAACTAATCAATTCAAATTAAAAATAAACAACTCATAATCTCACCTAAAGCCAGAGCTATAATCAAGAAAAAAGAATTAGCAACTCCTTAACTGGATGTTGTATTACTTTTCTCACATCATGCATAAAAAGCATATTATTTTACTCTTGATTGGGGGCTTCCACTTTTGCCGAAGAACTTGACCTTTGAAAGCCATGGTGAAACACACCTCTTTATCTTGCTGATTTTGGCCCATAATCTAATTTCTCATGCATTATGCATATGGATCCTAAAGCCTGTGTCAAATTGATTGTACAAATTGAAAATAAAATGTAACAAAACTTGCATTAGATTTAAGTCATTAACTCATGCCCTACATGATGTAGTCTCTTAGGGAGTGTGTTTAAGGACTTAGTCTCTTTCTAAATAAAAAAAAGCTTAGCTATCTTGGAAAAGCATTTGACTTTCCTACATATTTTAAAATCATAGGAGGAGTTAGTTGGTGGCCACCCCTAGGCGGTTGTAAGTCCAATAGTCAGGTGGTTTATCCTCTCTTATGGAGGTAAACTAAATAGCCATTTTTTTTCTTAGATTTAGGTCATGCTTTTGGCCCTTGCCAAAGCTCTCTAGATTTAGGTTCAGAGGTTGCTACTTCCCTTTGTGAGCTATAATCATAAATCCTCACCTCTTAGGTATTTCCATGACCTTGTATCATGGAATTTTTAGCCCTAACTTTCTAATAAAAATTCAACTAAAACAAATCAATTCAATTTCAAAAATATAAAACACAACCATAGGATAGTTTGGGATGCTTATAAGGCCTCCTAGTATCCTAAGCATTCCCTACATATCTTCATTTAGCTTCAATAAGAACTCCCTCCTCTTGATTGATTCCACTTGACTTTCTAAAAATAAACTAATCGATTGATATTCCTACCTTTCAAAATCTTTAGATACAATGATCATTTACTTTAATCGAGAGTATTCCTAAGGAATCCTATTCCTTAAAATGTAATTAACCATGGGATCCTTCCCCTATAGGGAGCTTAATGATCCTAGTTTAAAATAAACCCTGCTTACTTTTCCTGTAAAGTAGGGAAGAATCTACATTTTGAAGACCCATAGTCCTTAGGAGTCCTTATTAAGGTGATTAGGTCCATTGTAGGTGGTGACTTTGATCTTTGAGATAGTACACCTCTCCTTAATGTGCACGATAACCTTAAGAATATCAGATCTGTGGTGTCCCATTAAGGTGTTATATATTTCTATTTTCATTTATCCTCTTTTCCAAAAAGAGGGGATAGATGAAGGAAAAATATAATTTTTCACCACACTCTTTAAACTCAATCAATAGCCTAACTAAGTCATTGATTTCAATTTCATTCAACAAAGTCCTGATGCATGTTGAGTGGATCTTCTTCAATTCTAAGTTGATTTTCTTGAGCTCGTTGATGGTTGACTTGATCTCTTCTTCAAACTCTGGAGGTGCATCTTTGACTTCAAAATCATCTGGATCATCTGAGTTAATGTGATTTGAAAAGAACTTATCAGATTCTAAATGATTGGTGATGACTAAGAAGTAATTATCATCATCGATTAGACCCACTATATTGAATCCTAGTTCCTATCTTGATTGAGAGATTTTGCATTTATTATTCTATTTTCTTTAAAAGTAGTCTGACCTATGCTTTGACCAAGTATATGGGATTAACCTTTTCTTTGCTAAATTATGAACACAAGGCAAGTACTAATCAAAAGGTAATTCTATTAAATCTTTACATGAATCATCCTCAAGTTCTACATCAACTTCTTGACTTGAGGATGATCCTCCCAAAAAAAACCTCTGAGTCTTCACACCTGTGGATGGCTTAGGGGCTTCATTAACTACTAAAACCCTCAGCTATTTGAGAGGAAAGTGGGGTTAGAGCTAAGGTTCCCAACTGATACCTAACTATTTCACATATAGACTTCGATATACTTATGCTTTGCTTTGGAGCCCAGTCTTCATCACTATCTGGCTCAAGTGTCACCTCCAAGGGAATCTACTGCTAAGAAGAGCTAGCTGGTGTGCTAACCATATAAGACTCATATTATGATCTAGATTTTAAGTCTATATGGATAGTAGGTGTACTCTAGTGGGACATATCTACTAGGTGGCCAATAAAGAGGTTTTCCACCCCTGGGACTATCTCAGAAATGGCCTCTTCCTCTGCCTGGTGGAGGTCAGATCGTCTTACCTAGATGTTCGAATAGAGTAACGAATTATGGGTGGAATTTAATATTAGACTCCACTTCCTCCTCCAAGTCTATTTTTGTTCTCTTTTATTTTCTTTTTCATATTCTCTTTTCTTTTCTTTTTCTTTTTCTCTTTCCTTTTCTTTTTATTTTTACTTTTATTTTATTTTTAAACTTTGGTCAAGTTTGCGAGAATAGAATTATTGATTTTGAGGGAGGTAGTAAGCCGCATCTTCATAAATGTTGACCTCATAACTGTAAATGGCTTGAGATCTCCATTGACACAATAGATGATCCCACCTCTCATGAACTTCATACATTGATGTAGAGAGGATGGAACTATGTTATTCTCATGTATCCATGGTCTCCCAAGCAAATCATTGAAAGATGTATCCCGTCTATAATGTGAAACTTGCCTTTGGTCTTCCAAGTCATCTATCTCCAAGAGCAAGCAACACTATTGGAGCCAAAGGCCTATTGACCACACTTTGGAGTGCGGATTCCCATCTTGACTTAGAAGTCTTCTAGGCACTAAGACTTCCCTAGTCATAAGACACTTCTAACAATTAGGTAAATGCTTAACCTAAACCAAAAGACATAGAAGGCTTAACCATAAGATTAGGTTATGCCTTAGGAATTAGGATAATCCATGAACCCTACAACCCAAATCCAATCCATGTTCACCTTCTCAAACTAAACCTCAAGTTCAATTCAAACATAAAATTCAAATCCAAATGCAAGCCCAAATTCCAAAACCAAATGATTGAAGCCCATGATCAAATCCAAACTTGAAACCCTTCCTAAGCCTTATGACCTGTCCCATGGACTTAGCCAAATCATAATCCAAATCAATCCAAAATAAATTGATTTTCTCATAATCAATTTATATCTTCAATCATCTTCCTAAATATAAATCAAATTCACATTCAAATGATCAAAATTAAATCAAACTAAATTAAATTAAATCAAAACCCTTCCTAAGCCATATGACTTATCCCATTGACTTAGTCGAATCTTAATCCAAATCAATTCAAACTAAATTGATTTTCTCACGAATCAATCATATTTTCAATCATATTCACAAATTTAAATGAAATAAACATTTAAATAATCAAAATTAAATCAAACTAAATAAAATCAAAGCCACATGACCCAACTCCATGGACTTAGCCTAATTCCTTCATTCCAAAACCCAAATTCAATTGATTTTCTCATGAATCATTCATACCTTCAATCATATTCACAAATATAAATAAAATCTACAATCATCAAGCTAAACTAAAATCAGCCCAAGTCAAACCTAACTTAACACTTTTGACTTGAAATGCTTAAATAAACCAAAACTTCACATCAAAATATAAATCAAATTGATTGCAACCAATGACTCAAGTTCATTCCAAATTGATTGTTGAACTTGACCAAAGCCATGATTGGACCCAATTGAAACCAATTAACCTACTTAGCCCAAATTGACCTAAAGGTTCAAGTTGGCCTAAATCAAAACCAAATCCAAATTAATTCAAACCAAAATCTAATCATCTTCAATTGGTCAACCCAAACCAACACCCAACCTAGCTAATTTGGCCAATTTGGTCAAATTGGTCAACTTAACCCATTTGACCCAAATGAATTGAAATGAGCCGAAATCAAATATAAGCCAAAATAATCAAAATGAATTGAACCAAAACATCCCAAATGATCATATAAACTTGACCCTTGGTTTGTTTGACAAATTGGTCAACTTGACAACCTAACCCAATTTGACCTAAATGAGTCAAATTGAGCCAAACCTAACCAAATAAACACCAACTGACTTGAAATTTGGGATAACCCACTTTTGGCTCATTTCAAATCCACCCAAATTAAACCTAATTCCAAATCATCATTCTACCCTTGGTGCAATGGCATCACATGAGACAAATCACCCATGTAAGTGGTCATTTCCATTCCTTGGCCACTTAGTACTCTCCTAATGGTCCACCTAGGCACCGACCCCCAACCTACAAGGGGTGGTTGGGCCCATGGTGACACCCATGATTCCTCTTTGGCAGGCACCTCCACAGCTTCAACCAACTAAGCCGAGCCAACTCACCTCCTCCCTGCCACCTACAACTCCCTGAGATGGCCAGATGACCACTAGAGGCCAAATCCAATCCCTCCATTTGATCAAGATAAAGGGGGGTATACACCCCCTCATTTCCACTCAAACACACACAAAATTCATTCCTCATAGCAATAACTACCCAAGATGAGCCACTAGAGCCATTCCCTAAGCTCCCAAGCTTGTTCCTCGATTGAAAAATGCTATTCCCATTTGCCCTGAAATAGGACACCCCCATTTCTAACTAACTTCCCCATTTTTCCATCAAACTCAAATTAACTTCCCTAGGCCTCTTAGCAGAAATCATCTCAGCTTTGAATTCGGTGGGACTTGATCAAAGGTTCTAAATCATCATTATGGCCTTAGCGAACATCGAGGAATTGATCCAATTGTTGGTCAATAGGGCTTCATCTCCACTAGGTGAAGCTTCCTTAATCATTCGAGTTGCCAGTCTTGAGCTCCTGTGAGGTATGCTTCCAAAACTGATCCTTAGAAAAAAAAATGGTTTAGAGCTTTTTGAAGAAAACTTGCATCTCGTGTGATCTTGACCATTGGATCCCCTCTGATCGATGTCATGAAGGTGTGAAATCCTTTTGGAGTTGATCCAATCTCGAGTAAGCTTGGATCAAGTGAGCAATGGCAGACAGACTCCATTCTCCCTCACTCATGTGATGTTAGATCATGCACCATCCGTTCTGCATGATTAGAATGGACGGTCGTGATTAGATCTGCTAGATTAATATGATTTAACCCTATTAAGCTATGGGATTAATGGTAGATGTCTGATCTTAGATCAGACGGTGAGCGAGAAAGTGCATCGGCCTCGACCACATAGGTGCTGAGTCGAATAAATTTTAAGTAGCCAATCTCACTGCACCACATGGAAAGCATGCCATGTGGCACCAACAAGATTAGGTTTAATTAGGCCTAATTAATCATTTTTAATGGCTAAAACTTCTAAAAATCATAAAAAAGCATAGAGAAATAAAAAAATTGCAAATTAATACTCTTTTTAAAGGTATTTTAGAGGAGAATAAATTAAAAATGATCTTAACTAATTTTGAATAGTAATTAAGGTTTAATCATAAAATTAATTTGCTTAATTACTCCTTAATTACTTGGGTAATTAATCCTAAATTTTGTGGATTAACTTAATGGGATGACCTCTGCCTCCCATGATTTTCTCAGGATTTATTGCTCACTTAATTAGGAGAATTGACTAATTAAACCTAAACTACTCTTTTAAGTTGATTAATGATTAATTAATCCCATGAATAGTAATAAATTTGTTAATTTAGTTTATTAATCATTATTCAACAGTAAGTAAACTAAGGAATAGGGTTGGGACCCCTTTCCCTAAGTTGATTTCACCCTTTTTAAAAATGAAATTAATTAAGATTTAACTAATTAATTAAATCAATTAATCAAATAGAAATCATAATCACATCAGACCTTAATTAATTAATTCATGGTGGTAGATCTTTAGGTGTTTAATAACCTAAAGTAGTTTAATGAAATTATGGTTAGTACACATGTGTGGGAAAACCATAAAAGTAATTAATTAAGTCCCTTAGTCTAATTAACTATTAATCATGAGCCATTGCATTAGCCCCTTTTATTTCCTAGGATCATTGCAAGTTTATTTTCCATGCATATCATGTTGGCTCATAATTATTTAGTTAATTACTTTAAGGTGACATAGGAAAGGGTAATTAGTTCAGCTAATTAAGGATTCTTAATTAACACATAAAATCAACTTTTTCTTTAAATTAAATCAAATCACTAATGTGGTAATCGGTTTAAAACAACAAGTGATGATTTCTCTTCTCCTCTTTAAATCAAATCAAATCCAAAACTTAATTAATAAAGAAGCTTTGGTTTCCTTTAAATAATCTTATTTGATTTGATTGTCCTTAAGAACTAGTTTGGTTGAATGAATCACATGCTTATATTTGATTATCCTTTTTCCAATCATGTTAAACTTGGTATGTCATTTGAATTCATGATCCATCTTTTGAAAATCAAGTAAAATAAAATGGATTTCAATTATGTAAGCTTGCATGTGTTGATTTAACTTAATATATGCGTGGCTATTATCACTATTAAATCCAAATGTATTTTTTAAAAGCTTATAAATGAATAATAATATGTTTTATGATGCTAGTTATAAATACATAAGAAATGCATGTGCTTATAGCTTAAGTGTATGAATGGTGAGTTATCTTCTCTATTAAAGTGTTGATTTATATAAGATTGAATTGTAATGGGTATATAGTCACATCCCGAGACAGGCTTTAGCTAGCTCCCTAAGGAGGCCATTTGATTAACTCACTTTCATGGTTTAACGGTACATACCCATTTGATTTCATTCTTATGTATTTCAACATTAGAATTTGGATAGCTTTAATTCATATATATAAATGATTCAATCAAAAAAATATACAATCTTTGCATGGTTTTCTTTCCCTCATTTATTTATACATCCATGTGTGTCCAAGAAAAGCAAGTATATAGTTTGGACATCCTAGGAATACAAGGCTTTAGTTAGCCCCAAGGAAGTCATTTGATTACCTCATTTTTCCTGGTTTAACAATGACACGTACTTGCCTATATCTTTGTACATGAATATGAATATGTGATTAGTGAATGAAAATCCCATTTTACATTAAAATTGCATGCATTCATAATTGACTAAGTGGTTGAATTAATTAACCATATGATTTGGAGCTTGCTTCCTATGTTCATGTATACAAATTTACATATGTTTGAATGCAAATGGGTATATAGTCGGACATCTCGAGAATATGACAGGAGATCATTTGATTACCTCACTTCCCGGTTTAACACTTGGCACATACCTAATTAATTTCATTCTTATTTTCCTTTTGTATAAGAATTTGGATAAAGTTTTTAAATAAATATGTTTAAATAATTCAATTAAATAAAATATAAATTCTAAACATACACATACATTCATCATTTAAGTGTGCTAAAATATGTTGCAGGTATAGATACTTAGGATTAAATCATATGAATGTTACATGTGATGGGAAGGAATGATTTAATATATGCCATGTGGTAGTAATTCAATAACATTAATTTTAAGATGCCTTTCATTTTCAATAGGATTATTTAAAGTGATCCTAAACTTAGGATTAATTAAATCATTTAATAAGCCATTCACTAAAGAGAATTAAATCAAATTAATATACTTTAGAAAGTGATTGAAGGTACGAATGAAAGAGGGCAATCCTCTTTTCCTCTATTTATAACACTTAGTTTCTAAGTGTAATCAAATGAAACAAAAGGAAACAAAAATTAAAATTCTCAAATCAATTAAACTACTTCAAGTGAAATCAACCTTTCATGTTAAATTGAATCCTTCTACACTTAGAAAATATAATACTAATGCCTAACAACACTTACCACACAATCCTTGATACACACATTAGAATTAAGTCACCACTTCTAGCTCTTAGTTAGGATGGTGTATGATATGATGCATGTTTTGTTTTATGATGTATTATTTTAGATTGGATGCTAGGGTGTATGCTTTGTAGACTGGATGATAGGCCAATATTAGACTAATCATATTTTCTGCATAGGATTATGCTAAATGGATGCTTTAAAATAAATGTGAATGCTCTATTTGCAGGTTGCTTAAATCCTTAAACATAACCCAAGTTAGGATAGGTGGGCTTAATTACCCATGTGTAGGGTACTAAGTCCAAATTATAGATACAATTGCTTGGGATTATATGTATATTTAGCTAACCCTTATTTTTCAAGTGTAGTTAAATTTACTTTTCCTTCATAAATGTAATTTTTGTAATAGGAATTAGGATTAGTGTTATGGGGGATTAGGATAAGCAGTGGCCAGAAGGCATTGTCCTGGAGTGCCCTGTGATGCCTTTGAACCAAGCACCATCCAAATCAAAGAAGGAACCAAATCAGAAATGGAGATATAAAGAAAGAAGAACCCCATAGCATTTAATACAATTATAATTATTTTTTCCTATTCTAAGGATTATAAGGTAGAGCTTACCCATCTTTCTCTCTTGGGTTATGCGTTGGTACCAGCTCGACCTTTTATTCTTTGGCGATAGTTTCATAATTGTTAGATGTTATGTTTACATTGTGCATTAAGATGTCATGCTTTTCATAGTTTCTAAAATGATTGATGCTTTAATGGGTGGCTTGGATACGATTAGGCTCTTAGGATAAAAAGAACTTTTCTACCCAACTAATCACTCATAACTAAATTTTAAACAAGTCATAACCTCATCATAAAGCCTAAGACATAAATAAGATAGTTAAAAGATTTAGCAACCCCTGAACTATATGTTTATATGTTTCACATCATGCATGCATATTCTTTCTCTCTTGAACATGAAGGATCTCTATCCTTGCACGATCAAGGAATGCTTGACTTGTGAGGGCATCCCTTGTGGTGGAGAACACCTTCTTCTAGCTGAATTGACCCATAACCTATTTCATCATGCTTTTAGGCATAAAAAATCCTAAAGCCTTTGTCAAAATGATGTGTCTAAAATGAAATAAATTTTGAAAAGATTTTGCATCTATAGATTAAGTCATATGCTCTCATATGCTCTAGTCTTTAGGGATTGTGTTTAGGACTTTAGTCTCTTTCTAATAAAATAACTACAGCTATCTTGCAATTCATACTACATGGTTTCAAAATGAGGAGGAATTAGCGCCACTCCAAGCAATAAATAAGGAGGTGACACCTTGGGCCAAGATGATTGGTAGAAATGGCAATTATTTGGCTTCCTCTTGTGTACCTTGTTGATTAATTTCTTGAATGTTTTGATGGTAAAGTTCTTAAGCATGATGGACCATGGATATTCTTGAGTAGAATCTCAATGGCATGCTATTCGAACAGCTGTGGTTCACATTTCATATTCAGGTTGCGCCACCTGAGAATGTAATCAACAAGGGACTCGTTGAGTTTCTGTTTCTCTATAATGAGGTCACCTACAATCACCCTTTGCTGAGCTCCAGTAAACCTTCTGATGAAGAGGTCTTCCAACTCAACAAAAGTCTTCACCGAACCATTGGGTAGTTCAGTACTCAAATGCAAATACGACGTAAAAGTGGAAGAGGTGCCTTGTTGCCACCGATGTTGCAACAGCCGGCTCTAAAGTGTGCAATGAATTATCGTGAGCTTCCACTGCCATCAAAGATCTTAAAGGTTGGTGGCACAAAACCCTAAATAAAATAAAAACTAAATAAAACCTAAACCTAAAAAATAAACCTAAAATAAATAAAAAATAAAAACTAAACCCTAAACTAAAAAAAACTAAAATCTAAAATAAACAAAATAAAATAAACATAAACCTAAAATAAAATAAAATAAATAAAACATAAACCTAAACCCTAAATAAAATAAAATAAAATAAACTAAAAATAAACTAAAACATAAACTAAAAAAACCTAAAATAAACTAAATAAACCTCTAAACCTAAACAAATAAAATAAAACTAAGCATATACCTAAAAATAAAAAATAAAATAAAAATAAAACTAAATTAAAATCAAAATAAAATTAAACTTAAACCTAAAAATAAAAACTAAAATAAAAAACCTAAATTACAATAAAAAAACCTAAAATAAATAAACTAAACTAAATGGAAATAAAAAATAAGCCTAAATAAAAATAAAAAATAAAATAAAATAAATAAAAAATAAACTAAATAGACCTGAACCTATTGTTTTACCTAATTTTAAAGAAAAAACCCTAAACCTTAAAACTAAATAAAAATTAACCATAAGCCCTAAAGCAACCCTAAACCCTAAACCCTAAAAAATCTTAAACCTAAAATAAACCACAACCCTAAAAACCATAATCCTAAACCCATAACCTAAACATCAAATAAATCCACGCCATAACTAAACCCTAAACCCCAAAATCAAACTTAAAAAAACCTAAACCTAAAGCTAAACACTAAACCTAAACCTAGTTAAACCCCAAACCCTAAACCTTAGCTAAACACTAAACCCTAAACCTAAACCTTAATCCCAACCTAAAATAAATATTAAACCCTAAACTTAAAATCCTAAACCCTAAACCCTAAACCCTAAATCATAAAGACCTAAAAAACTAAACCTAAATTAAATAAAACCTAAAAATAAAATAAATCAAAAAACCTAAACCTAAATATAATAAAAAATAAAATAAAATAAAAACCTAAACTAAATCCTAAACTAATCCTAAAAATAAAATAAAATAAACTAATAAAAATAAACTAAAATATAATAAATAGAAACTTAAACTAAACTAAAAAGTAAAATAAACCTAAGAATAAAAAACCTAAATAAAATAAAAACTAAACGTAAAATAAAAATAAAATAAACCTAAAATAAAATAAGATAAAAGCTAAATAAAACCTAAACCTAAAAAATAAACCTAAAACTAAAACCTAAAAAATAACCAAATAAACTAAAAATAAAACTAATCCTTCAAAAAAAATAAACAAAATAAAATAAACAAAATAAACTAAATAAAATAAAATAAACCTAAACCTAAACTTAAATAAACTAAACCAAAATAAATTAAACCTAAACCTAAACCTTAAACTAAATAAAATAAAATAAACTAAAAAATAAAACTTGAAAATAAAACTAAAATAAAAACTTAAAACCTAAACCCTAAAAAGCTAAAAACCTAAACCTAAACTAACTAAAACATAAAAATAAAATAAATATAAAAACCTAAACAAAAATAAAATGAAAATAAAATAAAATAAAACATAAACTAAAACCTAAACCTAAACTAACCTAAAAAAATAAAATAAAAAAACTAAACTAAAATAAAATATATAAAACCTAAACTAAACTAAAAAAAATCTAAACCTAAATAAACACCTTTATCTAAGATAAACTAAACTAAAAATATAAACCTAAACCTAAACCCAAAATAAACTAAATTTGAACCTAAACCAAAACTAAATAAAATAAAATAAAATAAAATAAACTAAAAATAAACCTAAACCTAAACTAAAAAATAATACCTAAAAATAAACCTAAAATAAAAACCTAAAACCTCAACCTAATAAAATAAAATAAAACTAAACCTAAACCTAAAACAAAATATAAAACTAAACCTAAAAATAAAATAAAATAAAATCAAACTGAAAATAAACCTAAACCTAAACCTAAAAGTAAATTAAAATAAATAAATCAAAAATAAATAAACTAAATAAATAAAATAAAATAAACCTAAATAAAATATAAATATAAAATAACTAAAATAAATAAACAAACTAAATAAATGTAAACCTCTTATTTACTTAATTTTAAAATAATACAAAATAAAATAAAAAAAATAAATAAAACCCTAAACCCAACCTTAAACCCTAAACCTACAACCCTAAACCCTAAACCCTAAACCCTAAACCCAAACCCTAATCCCTAATCCCATCTACCCTACCCTAAACCCCAGCTAGCCATCTAAACCCAAACCCAAAACCCCAAACCCACAAACCTAAACCAAAATTAAACCTAAAATAAAATAAATAGAAACTAAACCTAAATAAAATAAAGTAAAAAAAAAAAAATGTAAACTAAAAACCTAAACCTAAACCTAAACATAAACTGACTAAAACTAAAAAAAAACTAAAATAAAATAAATTAAAACCTATACAAAAGTAAAAAATAAAATAAACCTAAAAATAAAAAACCTAAATATAATAAAAACTAAAGGTAAAATAGAAATAAAATAAACCTAAAGTAAAAAAAAATTAAAACTAAATAAAAACATAAACCTAAAAAATAAACTTAAAAATAAATTAAAATAAAACCTAAATAACTAAAGAAAACCTAAACCAAAATAAAGATAAATAAACTAATAGCTAAAAAAACCTAAACCTAAACTAAAAAAAACTAAAATAAAACCTAAAAATAAAAACCAAAACCAAAAAAAATAAACCTAAAATAAACCTAAAATAAAAAATAAAACCTAAACCTAAAAAAATAAAATAAAAACTAAACTAAAAATATAAATATAAACAAAACCTAAACCTAAAAAATAAACTAAAATAAAATTTAAAAAAATAAATAAACTAAAATAAATAAAGATAATCTAAATAAACTAAAGAAACCTAAACCTTGGTTTAATTAATTTTCTAAAGAAATCCCTAAACCCTAAAACAAACCCCAATCCTAAACCCTAAACCCTAAATTAACCCCTAAACCCTAAACCCTAAACCCTACTACACCAAAAACCTCCCAAACCAACCATACCTCTACTGAGCCTAAACCACAGGCCTAAACCCTAAACCTAAAACCCTAAACCAGCCACTAAACCCTAAACCCACCATCCCTAAACCCTAAACCCTAAACCTCCTAAACCCTAAACCTAAAAACCTAAACCTAAATAAATAACTTTAAATAAAATGATCAAAACCAAAACAAAATAAAATATTAAAATAAAAAAAACCTAAACTAAAACTTAAACCTAAAACTAAAATTAAAATAAAATAAAAAATTAAAATAAACTAAAATAAATTAAAGAGAAACCTAAATTAAATTAAAAAATAAAATAAACATAAGAATAAAAAACCTTAATAAAATAAAACTAAACATAAAAAAATAAAATAAAACTAAAATAAAATCAAATAAAAACAGAATAAAAATGTAACCCTAAAAAATAAAACCTAAAAATAAATAAAAAATTAAATCGAAACCCTAAACTAAAAAAAAAATCTAACCCTAAAATAAAAATAAAATAAACAAAATAAAATAATAAATAAAACCTAAACTAAAACCTAACTAAACCTAAACCTAAATCTAAAATAAATAAATTAAAAAATAAACCAAAACCTAAAACCTAATAAACCTAAACCTAAATCTAGCTAAGAATGGAAAGAACCTTGCTCATAGGAACATCACTTTAACTAGGCTCCCTAGATCTAGATGCGTAGCACGTGGAGGTGGTTTATCACTGGTGTTGGGGATCTGAGGTCGGTGGATATGGTGGTGGAGGTTGGATTAGTGGTGGTTATGGTGGTGAGAGGAGTGACAGCGGCTACAACCATGGTGGTGGCGGAGGGAGAGATTGGGGATATGATAGCGGATCCTGCTACTCGAGAGCCCGGGGTGGTTTTGATGGGAATTGGAGAAACTGAAGAACGGCTGATTCGATCTACTGCTTATGGAATTGTGTCTTTATAGTTGAGATGGTTCTATTTATCTAGATTTTTTGAATTGCTCTATGCGTGCTCATTTTTATCTATGTTGTCGCTTATGTCTTATAAAACTTGGTGTGTTACTTGGTTGATGAAATCTAAAAGAATAAAAGTTGAATCTGAATTTATTCTTACTAAAAAAAACCCTAAACCCTAAACTAAAGCTTGAACCCTAGACCTATAACCTAGACCCTAAACCTTAAACCCTAAACCTTAAACCCTAGACTCTAAACCCTAAACCTAAAACCCTTAACCCTAAATCCTAAACACTAAAACCTAAACCCTAAACCCTAAACCCAAAACCCAAAACCCTAAACCCTCAATTAACCTTAAACCCTAAACCCTAAAAGCTAAAAACCTAAACCAAAACTAAATACAACCTAAAAATAAAATAAATAAAAAAACCTAAACTAAAATAAAAAATTAAAATAAAATAAAAACCTAAACTAAAAAATAACCAAAACCTAAACCAAAAAGAAAATAAAATAAAAAATAAAAATAAACTAAAATAAAATATAGAAAAACCTAAAATAATGTAAAAAATAAAAAGCCTAAATAAAATAAAAATTAAAGCTAAAATAAAAATAAAATAAACCTAAAATAAAATAAATTAAAAACCCAATAAAAAACTAAATCTAAAAATAAGACCTAAAAATAAAATCTAAATGCTAAACTAAATAAAAAAAACCTAAACCTAAAATAAAAATAAAAATAACCTAAACCCAAACTAAAATAAATTAAACTAAAATAAATAAAACCTAAACCTAAACTTAAACCTAAACCCTAAATAAGATAAAATAAACTAAAATTAAACCTAAGCCTAAAATAAAAAGTAAAACCTAAAAATAAACCTAAAGTAAAATCCAAAAACTTAAACTAAATAAAATAAAATAAATGTAAACTAAAATAAAAAAATAAAAAAAACTAAACTAAAATAAAATAAAAATAAACTAAACCAAAAAATAAACTAAACCTAAACCTAAACATATAATAATAAATAAAATAAAAACTAAATAAAAATAAATCTAAAATAAATAAACTAAACTAAATAAAAATAAAAGTAAAGCTAATTAAAACTAAAATAAAATAAACCAAAATAAACAAAAAAATAAATCAAATAAACTAAATAAACCTAAACCTACCAGTTGATTATTTTTTAAAAAAAATAAAAATTAAAAAAATAAAATAACCTAACCCACCCTAAACCTTAAACCCCACTCACCTACCTCCACACCCTACACCCAAAACCCTAAACCCCACTAAACCCTAAACCCTAAACCTAAACCTAAACCTCAACCCTAATCACCCTAAACCCCAAATCCTACCACACTAAACCCCACCCTAAAACCTAAACCTAAACCTCCAACTAAAACCTAAAATAAATTAAAAAAACTAAACCTAAATAAAATAAAAAATTAAAATAAGAAAAACCTAACATAAACCTAAACCTAAATAAACCAAAACCTAAATGTAAAAATGAAATAAAATAAAAAGTAAAAACTAAACTAAAATAAAATAAATAAAAACCTAAACTAAACTAAAAAACATAAAATATAAATATAAATAAAAAAACCTAAATAAAATAAAAACTAACCATCAAATAAAAATATTATAAGCCTAAAATAAAATAAAATAAAAACTAAATGAAAACCTAAACCAAAAAAATAAATCTAAAAATAAAATCTAAAATTAAATAAAAATTAAAACCTAAACCCTAAAATAAGAAAAAACCTAAACTTAAAATAACTAAAATAAAATAAAGTTAAATCTAAACAAAAAAAACTAAAATAAAATAAATAAAACCTAAACCTAAACCTAAAATAAATTAAACCTAATCCCTAAACTAAATAAAATAAAATAAACTAAAAAGAAACCTAAACCTAAACAAAAAATAAAACCTAAAATAAACCTAAAATAAAATCAAAATCAAACCTAAAAAAAAATAAAACTAAAACCTAAACTAAAATAAAAATAAAATTAAACCTAAAGAATAAAATAAAATGAAAACTAAACTAAAAATATAAAACAAAAAAACCTAAAAAAATAAAATAAAGAAAAAAACTAAACTAAAGTGTAAATAAATAAACTAAATAAAAAAATAAACCTAAGTAAAATAAAAAAAATAAAATAAAATAAAATAAATAAAATAAACAAAATAAACCTAAATCTATCGGGTTTAATTTTTTAAAATAAAATTAAACCCTAAACCCTAACCCAAAATCTTAAACCCTAAACCCTAAACCCTGGACCATAAAATTAACCCTAAACTAAACTAAACCTATAACCAAACCTAAACCCTAAAAAAAACATTAAACTAAACTGAACCTCACAACCCTAAAGGACACTAACCACCCTAAAGTTAACCCCTAAACCCTAAACCCAGGGCATAAATAAGCTGAGCCCCCTCTAAACCATAAACCCTAAACCCTACCTAACCTAAACCTAAATAAATTAAAAAATTCTAAACCCTATAGGCACTAAACCCTAAACCCAAACTTGGGCCCTAAACTCTTGGCCCAAACTGAGCCAACCTAAACCCTAAACCTAAACTCTAAATCTCAAACCCTAAACCCTCACTAAAACTAAACCCTAAAGCTATAAACCTAAACTGGACTATAAAAATGAAATTAAAAGGCTAAAATAAATAAAATAAAATAAAATAAAACCTAAACCTAAACCTAAACCTAAAAAGAAAATATAATAATAAATGATAACCTAAACTAAAGTAAGAAATAAATAACCTAAATAAATAAACTAAACCTAAAATAAAAAATGAACCTAAAATAAAATACAATAAAAACTAAATAAAAACCTAAAACATAATAAATAAACATAAAAATAAAACTTAATAATAAATTAAAAATAAAACATAAACCTTAAATTAAAAAAAATCTAAACCTAAAATAAGAAATAATATTCAACGTAAACTATATAAACTAAACTAAAATAAATAAATCCTAAACCTAAACCTAAACCTTAAATAAAATAAAATAAAATAAAAATAAACCTTAACCTAAACTAAAAAAATAAAGCTTAACAATAAACCTAAAATAAAACCTAAAACCTAAACCTAAAAAAAATAAAAAAACCAAACCTAAACCAAAAAATAAATAAAACCTAAACCTAAAAATATAATAAAAATAATAAAACTAAAAATAACTAAACCTAAAAAATAAACTAAAGTAAAAAATCCTAAACTAAAATAACAAGTCCTAAAATAAATAAACAACAATAAATAAAAATAAAAATAAACCAAAATAAAATAAAAACAATAATAAACTAAAATATATTAAAAATAAACTAAATAAACTAAATAAACATAAACCTACGAGTTTACTTAATTTAAAAAAATTAAAAAAAATTAAAAAAAACAAAAAAACCTAAACCGTAAACCCTAATCCCTAAAACTAACCCTAAACCCTAAAATTAACCCTAAACCCTAAATCCTGAACCATAAACCTACAACTCTAAACCCTAGACCCAAAACCTTAAAACCCTAAACCCTAAACCCTAAACCTAAACCCTAAACCCTAACATAATTCTAAACCTTAAACCCTAAACCTCAAACCCTAAACCCTAAAGGTAAAAAGAAACCTATGCCTAAACTAAATAAAACATAAAAATAAAAAATAAAAAAACCTAAACCTAAATAAAATAAAAAATAAAATAAAATAAAAACTTAAACCAAAACCAAACGCTAAGCATAAAATAAAATATAATAAAAAATAAAACTAAACTAAAATAAAATAAATACAAATCTAAACAAACTAAAAAAAATAATAAACTTAAAATAAGAAACCTAAATAAAATAAAAACTAAAGATAAAATAAAAATAAAATAAACCAAAAATAAAATTAAATAAAAACTAAATAAAAACCTAAACATAAAAAATAAACATAAAAATAGAACTTAAAATTAAATAAAAGATAAAACCTAAACCCTTAACTAAAAAAAACCTAAACCAAAAATAAATAAATAAAAATAAACCTAAATTTAAACTAAAATAAACTAAACTAAATTAAACTAAACTAACATAAAGTAAACTAAAATAAATAAAACCTAAACCTAAACCATAAACTAAATAAAATAAAATAAACTAAAAAAACCTAAACTTAAACTAAAAAATAAAACCTAAAAATAAAATTAAATTAAAAACTTAAAACCTAAGCCAAAAAAATAAAATAAAACATAAACCTAAACCTAAAAATCAAAATAAAACCTAAACCTAAAAAATAAATAAATAAAAAACTAAACTAAGAATAAGCATAAACTGAAGCCTAAAACTAAAAATAAACTAGAATAAAAAACTTAAACTAAAATAAACAAACCTGAAATAAATAAACTAAATTAAATAAAAATAAAAAATAAACCTAAGTAAAAAAAATAAAATAAACTAAAATAAATAAAAAATAAACTGAATAAACCTAAACCTCCAGGTTTACTTAATTTTTTTTAAAAAAAGCCTATACCTTAAACCCTAAACTGTAAATCCTAAACCCTAAACCTTAAATCCTAAACCCTAGACTAAACCTAACCCTAAAGCCTAAATACCTCTAAACCCTAAAATAAACCATAAACCCTAAACCCTAAAACCTACAACCCTAAACCTTAAACCCTAAATCCTAAAGTAACCCTAAACCCTAAACCATAAACTAATCCTAAACTCTAAGAATGGGAGAAACCTTGATGGTAGGAACATCACGGTCAATTAGGCTCAGTCCAGATCGGCTGAGGTGAAGGGGAGGTTATCGATTGTTGGGGATCTGGAGGTGCTAGCGGATATCGAGGTGGTAGTTGGAGCAATGGTGGTTAAAGAGGCAGGAGGAGTGACAGAGGTTACAGCTGTGGTGGTGCTGAGGATATGATGGCAGATCTCACTACTCGAGGGGCGGAGGTGCTTCTGATGGGACCTAGAGAATTTGAAGAACGACTGATCTGATCTGCTCCTTATGGAACTATAACTTTATCTAGGGTTTATAATTAGCTCTATGGGTGCTCATTTTTTATCTATGTCATCACTTCTATCTTAGAATTCTTGGTGTGCTACTTCATTGATGAAATCAAAAAGAAAAAATGTTGAATCTAAATTTTTTCTCTATTAAAAAAAACCTTAAACCCAAAACGCTAAAATAAAACTTAAACCATAACCCTAAAACCAAAACCCTAAACTCTAAACATTAAACCCTAAACCCTAAACACTAAACATAAACCCTAAACCCTAAACCCTAAAGAGTAAACCCTAAACCCTAAACCCTAAACCCTAAAACTCTAAACCCTAAACCCTAAACCTTAAACCCTAAAATGATAAACCCTAAACACTAAAACCTACAACCCTAAACTCTAAACCATAAACCTTAAACCCTAAACCCTAAACCCTAAACCCTAAACCCTAAACTAAGCCAAAACCCTAAACCTTGAATAAGGATGTTATTAGGAGTAGATCTAAAGAATGACCTAATCCTAACATAGATATGGTACCTAAATAAATTGTCTCAAGAGAGTTTCCCTTGGCTATTAGAGATTGAATACCCTAAACCCTATGCCTAAATTATATTATAATACCATATATTATAGTATAACATAGCATCATATATTTAAGCATGTAGTAATGTGTTTTTGTATGTTATAAGATTTTTTGAAATGTTTTAGTATATTATGGTAATCTGCCCTATAGTTTATATTAATATAAATCATAAAAATATTAATTTAATAAATCAAATGATGAAATTTGTTAAATTTGAATGAAGTTGTAGTACCAAAGGTGTACCATACTTGTAGTCTAAAAGTAAGATTTTTGTTCAAAATAATTATTATATGTTTTAATTCATTTTAATATCTTTCAGTATTTTATAATCATGTAGTCGAGCCTACACTAACATTATTTATAAAAATGTTGATTTAGACTTTAAAATGGTGAAATTTGGCCAAATTCATAATAGGTAGTGGATGACATCATAATATAATGTTTCAATTTAAAATATATGGTAATACTAAAATATATAGTTTTTTTTTTATTGTTTTAGACTAATTTATGATTTTTATCTTAAGCAATCCCTTATGATGTGATATGTAATATAATAAAATATAATATGTTATAGTGTATTATAATATAGGATGCAATAACATAGTGTAGCATCATGCATTATAGTTCATGGAATTAATTAATCATTAATTAACTTAAAAGAGTAGTTAAGATTTAATTACTTAATTTTTTAAGTAAGTGAGAAATAAATCCTAAGAAAATCATGGGAGGCAGAGGTCACCCCATTAAATTAACCCACAAAATTTGGGATTACTTGCTCAAGTAATTAAAGAGTAATTTAGCTAATTAATTTTATAATTAAACCTTAATTACTATTCAAAATTAGTTAATAACATTTTTAATTAATTCTCCTTCGAAATACATTTAAAATAAGTATTTATTTGTATTTTTTATTTCTCTATGATTGTTTTATGATTTTTAGAAGTTTCAGCAACTAAAATGATTAATTAAGCCTAATTAAAGCCTAATCCTGTTGGCACCAAGTGGTGCACTGATAGGGTGTGTCTTTCACGTGGCGTCTTGGGATTAGCTACTTAAAACTTATCTAACTCAGTGCCTACGTGATGGAAGTGGACGCGCTTTCTTGTCAACCATCTGATTTAAGATCAGACTACTATAATTAACCTACATCCTAATAGGATTAAATCAAATTGATCTAGTAGATCTAATCATGATCGTCCATTTTGATCATGCAGAGTGGATGATGCATGATTTAACATCACACGAGTGATGGAGAATGGAGTCTGTTCCCCATTACTCACTTGATCCGAGCTTACCAGAGCTCAGATCAACTCCAAAAAGATCCCACACCTTCACGACATCAATTGGAGGGGATCCAATGGTCAAGATCACACTAGATTCAAGTTTTCTTCAAAAATATCCAACCCATTTTTGCCTAAGGATCAGTTTTGGAAGCATACCTCGCTACACCTCAAGATCGCCTACTCAAACGAATGAGTAAGCTTTATCTAGTAGAGGCGAAGCCCTGTTGAGTAGCAATTGCATCAATTCCTCGACGTTCACTCAGAAGGGCATGAACTGATGATTTAGAGCTCAGCTTTGATCGATGTCCCACCTTTGGTGCTCAAGAAGCTTGGAAGATGATTCAAACTTGCTCGACGAGGCCTAGGGAAGGTGCGTGCAAAGTTAATTTGAGTTTGATGGAGAAATGGGCAAGTTAGGTCGAAAGTGGGAGTGTCTTATTTTGGGATGGATGTGAATGGCATTTTTCATTCGAGGAATGAGCATGGGAACTTACAGAATGGCTCTAGCATATCGTCTTGCATAGCTAGGCAATTGAGGAATGATTTTTGTGTGTGTTTGAGTGGAAATGAGGGGTGTATACCCCCTTCATCTTGATCGAATGGTGGGATCAAGTTTAGCTTATAGTGGCAGTACGACCATCTTAGGGAGTCATGGGTGCCAGGGAGGAGGTGAGTTGGCTCAGCTTGGTTGGTTGAAGGTGTGGTAGTGGTCTAAGAAGGAATCATGGGTGTCCTATGGGTTTAAAATTCTTTAATCGGTGAGGGTGATTTCACCTCCCATGGGTCATGGCCACCCAACCACCCTTGGGTGGGGTTGGGTAGTGTCCTAAATTAGGTGGACCATTAGGAGAGTACCAAGTGGCTAAAGAATGGAAATGACCACTTACATGGGTGATTTATCTCGTGTCATGCCCTTGACCTAAGGGTAGAATGATCATTCAACATTTGATTTGATTTGGGTATATTTAAAATAAGCCAAAAGTGGGTTAGCCTACATTGCAAGTCAAAGGGAGTTAATTTGGTTAGGTTTGGCTCAATTTGACTCATTTAGGTTAAATTGGGTTTGGTTGGGTCAAGTTGACCAATTGGTCAAATTAGGTCAAACCAAGGGTTGTGTCAAGTTCATATGATCATTTGGGATGTTTTGGTTTAATTGGTTTGGTTTATTTTAGCTTAGATTTGAGTTTGGCTCATTTTATTTCATTTGGGTCAAATGAGTTAAGTTGACCAATTTGACCAAATTAGCCAAATTGGCTTGGGTTAGGTGTTTGTTTGGGTTTAGTTGACCAATTAAAGATGACTGTATGCTTTGGTTTCAATTAAATTAGATTTAGTTTTAATTTAGGCTAATTTGAACCTTTAGGTCAATTTTGGCTAAGTAGGTCAACTAGGTTCAATTGGATCCAATCATGGCATTGGTCAAGTTCAACAATCAATTTGGAATGAACTTGACAATCAATTTGTTTTATATTTTGATTTGATCCAATTTGGTCTTTTAGGTCAATTTGGGTCAACTTGGGTCAAGAGGGATTATTTGGTTTGGTTTGACTGAATTGAATATCAATTCATATTCAAATATTGATTTTGATTTGGTATGAATCATTAGTTTCAAGGGATTTGGCTTAGGTTGTAATTTGGCTAGTTTGGGTTAATATGGGTAAAGGGGTTGACTTAGTAAAATGACCAAGTAGACTTAGTTTGACCTAATTTGTGATAATTGATCAACCTAGGGTGATCAACAATCATGATAGGAGGTTTTGATGGGCTTGGTTCAATCCAATTTGGGTCAAGTAGAATAATTGTAGTTGGCTTAATTTTGGGTTGAGTTTGATTTAGTTGAGTTTATATATGGATTTGGGATTGATATATAAATTTAATTGCAATTGGCTTGGGTTCAAATGGGTTTTGGTTCATTTGAACATTTCATGTCAAAAGGGTTAAGTTGGGTTTGACTTGGGTTTATTTTGGTTTAGCTTGATGATTGTAGATTTCATTTATATTTGTGAATATTATTGAAGGTATGATTGATTCATGAGAAAATCAATTGAATTTAGGTTTTAGAATGATGGAATTTGGCTTAAGTCCATGGAGTTGAGTCATGTGGCTTAGGTTTGGATTTTGATTTGGTTTGATTTAGTTTTGATGATTTAAATGTCTATTTCATTTAAATTTGTGAAGATGATTGAAAATATGATTGATTTGTAGGAAAATCAATTGAGTTTGACTTGATTTGGATTAAGATTTGGCTAAGACCATGGGATAGGTCATATGTCTTAGGAAGGGTTTTGATTTAATATGATTTAGTTTGACTTAGTTTTGATCATTTGAATGTAGATTTGACTTATATTTAGGAAGATGATTGAAGATATAAATTGATTATAGAAAATCAATTGATTTTGGATTGATTTGGATTAAGATTTGGCTAAGTCCATGGGATAAGTCATATGGCTTAGGAAGGGTTTCAAGTTTGGATTTGATCATGGGCTTTAATCATTTGGGTTTGGAATTTAGTTTGATTTGATTTGAATTTGGCTTGAATTAAACTTGTTGATTTGAGGTGAACATGGATTGGATTTGGGCTATAGGGTAGGTGGATTATCCTAATCCCTAAGGCATAATTTAATACTATGGTTAACCCTTCTAAGTCTTTAGGCTTAGGTTAAGTGTTTACCTAATTGTTAGAAGTGTCTTATGACTAGGGAAGTCTTGGTATCTAGAAAACTCCTATGTCTAAGATGGGAAGGCTCACTCCAAAGTGTAGGTCGGCCTTGCTCTATAGTGTTGCCCTTGGAGATAGATGATTGGAAGACAGAAGCCAAGTTTCATGTTATAAACTCAGATACAACTTTGAATGCTTTCCTTGGTAGAACATGGATACATGAGAACAACATAGTTCAATACACTCTACATCAGTGTAAGGTGGGATCATCTACTATGTCAAAGGAGATCTCGAGTCATTTACAGTTCATGAGGTCAGCATATATGAGGATGCGGCTTACTACCTCCCTCAAAATCAACAAGTCTATTCTCATAAACTTGGCCAAAGTTTAAAAATAAGAGAAAAAGAAAAAGAAAAGAAAGGAGAAAATGAAAAATAAAAATAAAGAGAAAAATAAAAAGAAAAGAAAGGAGAAAATGAAAAAAAAAAAAAAAAGGGAGCAGAAATGGACTTAGAGGAGGAAGTGGAGTCTTACATTAGATTCCACCCAGATTTTGTTACTCCATTCGAACATTTGGGTAGGACGACCTGACGATCACCAGGCAGAGAAGAGGCTAGTTCAGAGGCACTCCCAGGGGTGAAAAAGCTCCTTATTGGCCACCCAATAGAAGATATGTCTCAGCTACCAGAAGTACACCTACTATCCATATAGACTTAGAATCTAGTTCATAGGATGAGTCCTATATGGTTAGCACACCAGCTAGCTCTTCTGAGCAGTAGATTTCTTTGGAGGTGATACTTGAGCTAGCTAGTAATGAAGATTGGGATCTATAGTAAAGCATAAGTCTATCCAAGTCTATATATGAAATAGTTAGGCATCAGTTGGGAACCTAAACACTAACCCCACTTTCCTCTTAAAAAGCTAAAGGTTTTATAGTTAAGGAAGCCCCTAAAACATCCACAGGTGTGAAGACTCAGATGTTCTTTCTGGGTGATTCATCCTCAAGTCAAGAAGTTGATGCAGATTCATATAAAGATTTAATAGAATTACCTTTTGATTGATACTTGTCTTGTGTTCATAATTTAGCAAAGAAAGGGTTAATCCCACATACTTGAAACTTTTTTTCTTTTCAAAAAAATCTCATTGGTCAAACTACTTCAAAAGAATATGGAAGAACAAATGCAAATGCTCTCAATCAAGATCGGGACTAGGATTGATATGGGTCCTAGATGATAATGATTCTTGAGTCATCACCAATCATTTGGAATTTGATAAGTTTTTTTCAAATCACATTAACTCATATGAGGAGCTATTCTTAGATACTTCAGATGATCTAAATGATATTGAAGTCAAAGATGCACCGCTAGAGTTTGAAGAAGAGATCAGGTCAACCATCGACAAGCTCAAGAAAATCAACTTAGGAACTAAAGAAGATCCTCGCCCGACATACATCAGTCTATTAACTTTGTTGAATGAAATTAAAACCAATGACTTAGTTAGGCTATTGACTGAGTTTAAGGACTACTTTGTAGGGAGTTATGAAGAGATGCGTGGATTGACTCTTGATGTAGTGATCCATAAACTAGCAATAAAGCCTACTGCTAACCCTATCAAGCAAGCTCCTAGATGCATGCGATTAGACATAGAACAAGTCATTTATGAAGTCAAGAAATTGATCAATCGCTTCATCCGGAAGAAAAATACCTACCGGTTAGCGTCATCCTAATTAAGAAAAAGAATGGCCAAATTCACATATGTTTCAATTTTAGGGATTTAAAAAAGGCAAGTTCAAAAGATGAATTTCCACGACCAATCCTAGAGCTGATGGTGGACATTGCCTCATCTAATGCAGTCTTTTCTTTCATGGATGGCTCATCTGGATTTAACCAAATAAAGATGGCCCCTAAAAATGAAAGAAACACTGCTTTTAGAACCCCAATCAGAATCTATTGTTATAAGGTTATGCCTTTCGACCTTAAAATATCGGCTACATACCGGTGATCGATCTTTGACATCATTCATCATCAAGTTGAGTGCATGTCAATGATCTCATGGTCAAAAGTAGAGGAAAGGAAGACCATCTCTTTGACTTGAGAGTAGTTTTTGAATAGTTAACATAATTTAACCTCAAAAGAAACCCCCTGAAGTTTGCATTCGGACTAGCTTCAGGTAAATTCCTTGGGTTTGTTGTCTGACACTAGGGAATCAAAATCAATCTGGAGAAGATCAAGGTAATATTAGAAGTGCCACCCCCTAAAAGTTTAACATAACTCAGATCATTCCAAGGGCAGTTGGCGTATCTAAGATGCTTTATATCCAACCTATCAGGAAGATGTCAGCCATTTTCAACACTTGTGAAAAAGGATGCCAAGTTTAAGTGGGATGATAAGTGTGAGCATGCCTTCAAAGATATCAAGCATTACCTGGTGACATCACAGGTTCTAGCAGTCCTTATCTCGAGCAAGCCACTCATACTTTATACTACTGTGTTCGATGACTCCCTTGGTGCTTTGTTGGCCTAAGCCAATGACTAAGGGAAGGAAAATACACTCTACTACCTTAGCCATCATCTAATCCCTACTGAGGCTAATTATCCACCCATTGAGAAGCATTGCCTAACTTTAATCTTTGCCTCCCAAAAGCTACAGCACTACATCCTTTCTCATAAGGTGAACTTAATCTCTAGGATCAATCCACTACATTATCTCATGACATGGCCGACACTATCCGGATGGTTGGCACAATGGTCTATGATCCTCTAATAGTATGACATTACCTTCGTACCCCTCTGTGCGGTGAAAGGACAAGCGCCGGGGGGTTTCTTAGCAGCACACCCACTTCCTGTTGACTCTCTGCTTAGTGATGATCTCCTAGAAGAACAAATCATGAACATAAAGGATACTAGCTTTCACCACTGGAAGATGTACTTTGATGGTGTGGCTTCCTCTCAAAGAGCTGAAGAACTACAATCCACTATTCTAAGAAAGGCAGGGGTAGGAATAGTTCTCTTAACTCCAAACTACAATGTGATGAGATTCTCATATCATCTGTCCAATCCTTACACCAACAATGAAGCTGAATATGAGGCTCTAATTTCCCATTTGGAGTTAGCCAATACTCTATGCATCCAGAACATCAACATCTTTAAGTATTCTCAGCTAGTTATCAAACAAACTGATGGGTCCTAAATGGTTATAAAGCCCAAGCTCCATCACTACCATAAGTACACCATGTAGTTATTGGCCCAAATCTTAGAGGTTACCATTTATAAGATTCTTTAAGGAAAGAATGCCATAGCGTATGCTTTAGCCAAGTTTGCCAAAGAGTTGGCATGTCCGAAGGATGACTCCATATCAATAAAGGTCCAAAATAGAAAAGTCTTATCCCTTATTGATATTGAACTCATCAAAAAGTACTCTCTTGAAGGGGAGGTTGCCATTTCGAAGAAAGATGATGAGTTATATTGGGGGAAACCATTCATGGAATTCCTAAATAAAGGCAAACTGCCTCAAGAGAAGTCTCAAGCCTATCAGATGAAGTAGAGAGCACTTTTCTATGCTCTTGTCGATGGTGTCTTATACCAATAGTCTTTGGATCATATGTGATTACGTTATTTAGATAAGCATGAAGCCCATAAGATCATGTTGAGGTACTCTCAGGATTACGTGGAGCCAACAAATCTGTTTCGAAAATGAAAGCCAAGGTCAAGAGATTAAGATACTACTAGCCGTTGATGATCAAAGCTTGCTTAGATACAACTAGGCGATGACACCAATGTCAAATACATGGTGTGGTCCTGCACCAACCACCCAGCATTCTACATCCTACATTGGCCTATGGCCATTTGAGTGTTGGGTACTGACATAGTGGGTTTGATTGATCCTCCTTCTTCTAAGGGTCATCGGTTCATCTTAGCTGCTACTAACTACTTTTCCAAATGGGCAAAGGTGATTCTGCTTAGAGAGGTCACAGCTTATCATGTGCTCTAGTTTTTTAGGAACCATATCATATATAGGTTTAGAGTGCCTTGACAAATTCTATTTGATAATGGTATTGCATTCAAGAGCACCGAGATCAACAACTTTGCCCGGAGACACAGCATAGATTAGAGATATTCTACCATTAACTACCCAAGGGAAAATAGATTAGCAGAATCCTTCAACAAAACTCTCATCTAAATACTAAAAAAGACACTCAACAACAACAAGTAATAATGGCATGAGCAATTAGTTGAAGCCTTATGAGCCTAGAGCACCACATATAGAACTCCAACTCAGCCTACTCTTTTCTCCTTAGTGTATGCATTAGAAGCCGATCTACCATTAGAAGTCCAAATCACATCACTAAGGATAGTTGTGGGTAGCAAGATCACAATCGTGAAGAACACCAAGTTGCGTTTAGAAGAGTTCAAAGGTTTGGAGGAGAGATAACTACGAGCATGCTAGAACCTCAAGTTGTACAAAGCTAAAATGATTCAAGCTCACCAAAAGTTGGTCCATTCAAGAGCTTTTCAAGTAAGAGAGCTTATTTTAGTTCTAAGGAGCCCGATTGTTACTTGTCATAAGATGGGATGCAAGTTTGAACCCACATGGGAAGGCCCTTATGCCTTAAAGAAGGCCTACCAAGGAGTATCTTATCAGCTTATTAATCATAAGGGAGAGCACCCAATGCATCCAATCAATGGGCCTTACTTAAAGAAATATTATAAATCATGTTTGAAAATAATTATCATAAATGAAAATTTCCATTTTTGAATTCAATCTCTTCCATGTCAAAAGTATTCTTGTTTGTGAATCAGCCATGATGTGTTTAGGGTAGGGTAAGGAGCCTGAGTGGCGTCTTATCCTTCATCGACACAACACAAACACAAACTATAAACAAACACATAAAATAAACACATATCTTTTATCTCGGGCTACTCTGAGTTGAGATAACACCCCTAATCACTCCACAATGCCTAAGTCGATTGACGGTTAATCTACTAGTGTGTCATCCCAAAGGTCTTCTTTCTTTGGAGGATGTAAGTCTACTATGCTTTGTTTCCTTATACACCACATCGATGAGCCTTTATTATTTTGGTAGTCTTACTATGGCAAGCTACCTCATGTTGGTTTCATTTAAGAAGATGTGAGCTTTCTTTCTTCTTGGATTAGCCTTCGCATTGACTGGGTATATTTGAGGTTTAGGATAAGTGCCCTAGCTCCTCCTTCCCTCCTGACTGCTTCAATTCTAAGTCCAGTCCTTCCTCGGGGGTCCCCACTTAGTAGTCGCTCTAGGTCAGATAGCATTTGTGTGGTCGATGACTGCATCATCCCGGGATCAAGTTATAAGCCTACAAGCTTTCTTTCTAAATTGATCATTGTAGACTGATAGGCACATTAGGTTGGTTGGTTCTAACTATGCTGACGGATACACCACTCATGCTGATAGATATACCTTAGGTTGGTTGGTTCTCGCACATTAGGATACACCACTCATGGCAGATGTAAGTCTACTATACTTTCTCCTTGAGTTGGCCACCGTACACCTATAGGCTTTCTTTCCGTGTAATGCCCCTAGCACCTCCCTGTGGTACTATATTTGGCTCGCATCCTTTACGACCCCATTTAGACAATACCTGGGTTACTATCGGACTCGATAGTTCCCCTTCCATAGTAACCACCCCTATGGTTTGATAATCCATCTTGTGGATGTTCAGATTCTCTCTTGGTCCAATAAATCTGAGATAGGTCAAGGCCTACATAACCCATTCTTAGTGTGGTCCCTCACACACCAACAGGGTCCACGCAAACACATAAACAAAAAATATATTCACTTTAGACAGAGGACACCGGTACCTTTTACCAAATAGGCATCTTATCTTCAATGTCGAAAACTCCTATAGAAATCCCTACTACTTGAGTTGATATAAGTCCCCAACAAAGATTCACTCAAGAGGCACCCCTAAGTTGAGTTCGATGACAGCTACCAACAAGTCACCCCAGCAGTTGTTCCCTAGTTTAGAAGATGTAAGGTTGCTACACCTTCTTCCTAGCATAATCGTTGCACACTGAAAGGCAACCTCTTAGGTTGGCAAGCTCTACTCCCCACAGCCAGTAGACTATCCCTTTGGATTTGTAAATTTGAAATATGATTAGTTTGATATAGCCCCTCTCAATGGATCCAACGCACACCGACATGGTCCATAAATTAAATCTATCAAATTTGATCGAGCTCACATCCCTAGCAGATATGTCCTCAGTTCAAAATCAAACTAAACCAAACAAACCATATCAAATCACATGAAATTAAGATAAAATTAATCTTGACTACATTTGAGTTGACATAAGTCCCAACGGCATTCACTTAGTTGCCTGTGTCATCTTCGCATCCAGTGTCACCCCAACTATTGTTCCTCACTTTGGAAGATGTAAGTCTGCTATGCCTTTTTCCTAGCATAACTATTTCACACTGAAAGGCAACCCCATAGGTTGGCTAGCTCTACCCCACAACCGGTAGACTATCCCTTTGGATTTGTAAACTTGAGCTAGGTCAAGGCTGATATAACCCCTTATTAGTGGGTCCATTAGACAATAATAGGGTCCATACATTAACTCGTATTAAATTAAACCCTAGTGTGGAGTTAATTCACACCTTCTCTCCTGGATCCCCAAATCATATATAAACAAGTCATGCAAACAAATCAAATTGACTCAATATAAACCAACTCCCTCTCTAAATTCCCCCTCTTTCTCTCTTATCTCCCCAAAAAAAAATCTATGAAATCAAAATCAAATATCAATTCCTAACGGATAGCCCAAACATGCTTCCCTAGTAGAAGGCTCCTATACTCTGAGACTCAAGCCCATATTCTTCGATATGCTTTCCACAATTAAAACAAAATAAATTAAAGTTGATTTGATCTTAATCTTTGATGGAATATAGATTGTTATCCCAGCGGATCTTCTTTCCATAAATAATATAATCAAATCGAATACAAACCTTATCCCCAATAGATTTTCTTTCTTCATGCCCTCAACATAGTCCCTCACACGCCATGTCCAAAGGTATGTGTGATCCCTTAGGATCTCCTCCATTTCCTTGACATGCAATTTTCATCAAATCTTATTTCTTCTTATATACACACTTTTAATACTTCAACCAAAAGCCTAACCATGTATTCATTCAAATTACATCATCTTAACAGTTTAATCAACATTTTATAATTTGTGATGGTGTAAGCTCAAACTAACTATACAATATCATGCAAAATATATTATAGTGTGAACACACTATATTATATTTTAATATATATTGTTATATTATAATTATATAAATATAATATCTAACATTACACCCTCATTAGAGTCACTTAAAAGGAACAAAATTTTCTCAAAATATGAATAATGTTCAGATGTAAAATTATTAATTTTCTATTAAATGGTACAAAATAGTATAATTTTGGTGTTTGCTTGTGTGCTGAGCCAAATTCTTCCATCTCAACCTTCAAATTAATATTTTTGTGTGTTTTGACCCAATGTAACAAAAGTAAACTAACACTAAAATGTACAATAACATTTAGTAACACACCAACACATTCATATATATGTTAAGTTATATTGTTATGTACATTAACTTTAATATCTTTTAATATAATATATTATCTTACATTACACTTTAAAATGAATCACTTTAAACAAAAAAATTATAAAATTTGGTTGAAAAAATGAACATTTTGGATGCAAAAAATTCCATTATTTTGATTAAGTGACACATCTTAGCACACCCCCAATGATGTTCCCTAAAGCTTACCATAAATTTGGCCAAATCTCATCATCACAAGCTCTAAATCAGTATTTTTATAAATTATACCAGTACAAACTCTACTACATCATACTATAACAAACTAAAATATGCTAAACAACAAGTAATAATACACAATAGTATGTTATAATGCATGATGCTACACTATGTTATGGAATCCTATGTTATAATACAATATAACATATTATATTATATTATATTGCAAATCACATAATAAGGGATTGTTTAAGATAAAAAAAATCATAAAATTAGTATAAATAATAAAATACTATATATTTTAATCATATCACTTACATATTTTACATTGAAATAATATATTATGATGCCATGCTCTACCTATTTGGAATTTGGCCAAATTCCATAATTTTAAAGTCTAAATAAACTTTTTTATAAATAATGCTAGTGTAGGCTAGACATGCTGATTGTAAAATACTAAAGGAATTTAGAATGTGCAGAATAACATATTATGATATATGATGCTATACTATGCTACAACATATAATATTTATTTTGAGCATAAAATATTTTTGTTTAGACTACAAGTGGCGTAGCACACCTTTGGTACTACAACCTAATTCACACATAAATTTTAACAAATTTTATCATATGATTTATTAAATCAATATTTGTATGATTTATATCATTATAGACTATAGGGCACAATACCATAATATACTAAAACATTTCAAAACATCTTATAACATCAGAAAACACATACTACATGGTCAAATATATAATGCTACATTGTACTATAATATATGGTAATATACTATGAATTAGGGTTAGGGGTATTCAAATCTCTAATAGTCAAGGGAAAGTCTCTTAAAGACATTTTCTTTACCTATAAGTATAAGTTAAGATTCTTTAGATCTACTTAATGACATTTTTCTTTAGGGTTTAGTGAGGTTAGGAGGTTGGGTTTAGGCATAGCTTTAAGATTTAGGGTTACTTTAGGGAGGGTTCTCGTTTAGGGTTAGGATTTAGGGTTTGGGGGTAGGTTTTAAGGGGTAGGTTTAAGGTAGTTTAGGTTTGTGGTTTAGGAGTTTAGGTTTTAGATTTAGTTTTAGGGTTTAGGTTTAGGGCTATGTTTTTTTTTCTTCAAATTGAGTAAACATGTAAGTTTAAGTTTATTAGTTTATTTTTATTTATTTTATATTTTATATTTTTATTTAGGTTTTTTTATTTAGTTTAGTTTATTAATTAGGTTTATTTATTTTATATGCTTTTATTTTAGTATTTTTTTTAGGTTTAGGTTTAGGTTATAGTTTTTTTTTTAGTTGACTTTTTTATTTTATTTTATTTTAGGTTTTATTTTTTATTTTAGGTTTATGTCCAGGTTTTATTTTTATTTTTTTATCTTTTTGTTTATTTCTTAATTTTAGTTTTATTTTTAGTTTAACTTGGTTTATTTTAAATTTATTTTATTTTATTTAATTTAGGTTTAGTTAGGTTTAGTTTATTCTGGTTTAGGTTTAGGTTTTATTTATTTTAGTTTATTTTTAGCTAGGTTTAGGTTTATTTTATTTTATTTATTTTATTTTTCTTTATGTTTTTTTAGTTTAGGGATTAGGTTTTATTTTTATTTCATGTTTTAGGTTTAGGTTTTTATTTAGTTTTATTTTATTTTATTTTAGGTTTTATTTTTTTTATTTATGTTTTTTTTTTATTTTATTTATGTTTTATTCTTAGGTTTATTTTATTTTAGTTTAGTTTAGGTTTTATTTATTTTATTTTATTTTATTTTAGGTTTAGGTTTTATTTTATTTTATCATTAGGTTATTAGTTTAGGTTTAGAGTTTAGGTTTCAGGTAGTTAGTAGGTTTGGGCTTTAGGGTTTAGGGTTTTAGTTTCTAGGTTTAGGTTTTTAGTTTAGGGTTTAGGGTTAACATATTTAGGGTAGGGTAGGTAGGGTCAGGTTTAGTTTAGGGTTCTGTTTAGGATTTTGGGTTAGGGTTTAGGATTTTTTTTAAATTCAAACTAGGTTTAGATTTATTTAGTTTATCTTTTTATTTTTTATTTTGATTTAGGTTTATTTTTATTTTTTTATTTTAGTTTTATTTTATTTTTTTAAATTTATTTATTTTAGTTAAGGTTTTATTTTAGTTTATTTTTTTATTTTAGGTAGCTTATTTTTATTTTATTTTATTTTATTTTATTTTATTTAGGTTTTTTTTATTTATTTTAGGTGTAGGTGTTTATTTTAATTTTTATTTAGGTTTTAGGTTTTATTTTATATTTTTTAGGTTTTATTTTTTAGTTAGATTTAGGTTCATTTTACTTCATTTTATTTTATTTTAGTTTTTTTTTTAGGTTTTAGTTTAGGTTTTATTTTATTATATTTTATTATTTTATTTGGTTTATGTTTTTATATTTTATTTTATTTAGTTATTAGGTTTTAGTTTTAAGTTTTGGGTTTAGGTTTAGGTTTTTTTTAGGGTTTAGGTTTAGAGTTTAGGTTTAAGTAGAGTTTAGGGTCCAGGGTTTTAAGGTTTAGGGTTTATTTTAGGTTGTCCGGTTAGGGTTTTATTCTTTTAATTTATTTTTTTTAAGTAAACCGTAGTTTAGGTTTATTTAGTTTTATCTATTTTAATTTATTTTATTTTGTATTTTAATTAGTTAGTTTATTTATTTAAATTAGGCTTTTTTATTTTAGTTTAAGATTTAGTTTAGGTTTAGTTTATTTTAGTTTATTTTATTTTATTTTATTTTGATTTTAAGTTTTATTTTTTCTTTAGGTTTAATGTTAGGTTTTATTTAATTTTTTAGTAGGTTTAGGTTTATTTTAGGTTTATTTTAGGTTTATTTTTTAGTTTTATTTATTTTATTTTATTTTTTAGGTTTTTAGTCTGATTTATTTTGTTTTAGTTTATTTATGTTTAGGTTTAGGTTTATTTTATTTTATTTAGTATAGATTTTCTTCTTTTTGTAGGTTTAGGTTTTTTATTATATTTTTATAGGTTTTATCAGGTTTATTTTTTTAGGTTTAGTTTAATGAGTTTTATATATTTATTGTAGGTTTATTTTATTTTTTATTAGTTATTTTATTTAAATTTTTATTTTAGTTTAGTTTGGTTTTATATATTTAGTTTAGTTTTTAATTTTATTTTATTTTCTTTTAGGTTTAGTTTAGGTTTAGGTCCAAGATTTTATTTTATTATTTTATTTTATTGGTTTTGGTTTATTTATTCATTTTATTTTTTTTATTAGTTTAGCTTTAGCTTTTAGATTTAGGTTAGTGAGGTTTAGGGTTTTGGTTTGGGTTTGGGTTTAGGTTAGGGTTGGATTTATTTAGCTTTAGATTTAGGTTTGGGATAAGGGTGAGGTTTAGTGGGTTTAGGGTTTAGGGTTTTTTAAGGGTTTAGGGTAGGGTTTAGGTTTAGGGAGGGGTATTTTTAGGGTTTGGTTTAGGTTTTTTTAGGGTTTAGGGTTTAGGTTTTAGTTTAGGGTTAGGATTTTTGGTTTTTTTAATAGATAACAAATTCAGATTCAACATTTCTTCTTTTTAATTTCATTAACCAAGTAACAAACCAAGTTTTCTAAGACACAAGCGAGGACATAGATAAAAAATAAGCATGCATAGAGCAAATAAAAAACCCTAGATAACTAGAATTATCTCTACTATAAAGACACCTTTTCATAAGCAGCAGATCGGATCGATCGTTCTTCAGTTTCTCCGGTTCCCATCAGAATCACCCTTGCCACCTCCACGGTTGTAACCTCCGTCGCTCTTCCCGCCTCCATAACCACCATTGCTCCAACCATTACCTCCATATCCACCAGCACCTATAGATCCCAAATGACCACTGTGATAACTACCGCTTTCTCCTGCGCCTCCACTGCCAGATCTAGATAGAGCTTGGTTGACGGTGATGTTCCTATAATCGAGGTTTTGCCCAATCTTAGGGTTTAGGTTTATTAGGTTTTCAGGTTTAAGTTAATTATTTCAATTTATTTAATTATTTTAGATATAGGTTTAAGGTTTAGAGTTTAGTTGTTTAGGGTTTTGGGGTTTGGTTTAAGTTTGTTTTTGGTTTTAGGGTTTAGTAGGGTTTAGGGCTAGGTTTAGAGTTTTAGGGTTTAGGGTCAGGTTTTAGGGTTTAGTGTTGGCTGGGTTTAGTGGCTTTTAGGGTTTTGAGGGTTTGTAGTGTTATAGGTTTATGATTTATGGTTTTCAGCTTTTGGGTTTAGGGCTGGTTAGATAGGGTTTATGTCATGGAGGGTTTATTTGTTTAGGTTTAGGGTTTAGGAAGGGCCTAGGGTCAGGGGTTAGGGTTTAGAGTTTTTAGTAGGGTTTAGGGTTTTATTTTTATGGTTTTTTAAAACCAAGTAAAAAGGTTTAGGTTTACTTAGTTTATTTAATTTATTTTTTATTTATTTTAGTTTATGTTACTTTTTATTTTTATTTAAGTTTATTTTTAATTTTTATTTAGTTTAGTTTATTTATTTTAGGTTTATATACTTTAGTTAAATTTTTTAGTTTATTTTTTAGGTTTAGGTTTAAGTTTATGCTTTTTTTAGTTTAGTTTATTTTTATTTTTTAGGTTTAGGTTTTATTTTTTTTTTTTAGGTTTAGGTTTAGGTTTTATTTTATTTTATTGTGGTTTAGTTTTTTAATTATTTTATTTTAGGTTTTAGGGTTTTAGTTTTTGTTAATTTTAGGTTTAATTTTTTTAGTTTATGTTTAGGTTTATTTTTAGTTTATTTTATTTTATTTAGGGTTTAGGTTTAGGTTTAGATTTAGTTTAGGTTTAGGTTTATGCTTTATTTATTTTAGTTTAGGTTTAGGTTTATGTTATTTTTATTTTAAGTTTATGTTTTTTTGTTTTAGTTTAGGGTTTAGGTTTTATTTTTTATTTACATTAGGTTTAATTTTTAGGTTTAGGTTTTTATTTAGTTTTATTTTATTTTATTTTATTTTAGGTTAATTTTATATTTATTTTAGGTTTACTTTTAATTTTATTTTTGTTAAACTTGTAGAATTAATAATGACATGAATCCTTCAAAATATTGTGTTAATGCTAGGCGCTCACTGAAGTTTATATGGAACAAAGTGAAGAATGTGCAAGGTTTGTTGCATCGATGCCCGGGTGCAGTATTAAATAAGCAAGGGTTCTGACATTATGGACGGATGTGGGCAAAGAAATTAGTCCATGAAACTAGAATTAGGTTAAGAATTTGGAATCTAGGTACTCTTACAGGTAAATTAATGGAATTAATAGATATTATGGTTCATAGGAAGATAAATATTTTATGTGTTCAAGAAACTAAATGGGTTGGGGAGAAAGCCATGGAGATTGATAGTTTAGGTTTTAAACTTTGGTATTCAGATAGAAGTTGAATTAGAAATGGTGTAGGTGTGATTATAGATAAAAGTTTGAAGGGTAATATTATAAATATTAATAGATGCGTAGATAGATTAATAACTTTAAAGATTATTGTTGATATTAAGATTATCAATGTTATAAGTGCTTATGCTCCTCAAGTAGGTTTGGATGTAGGCTCAAAAGATAAATTTTTGGAATGAATTAGAGGATTAATACAAAAGATACCTCTTAAAGAAAAGTATTTAAATTTAAATGGACATGTTGGTAGAGTGGAAGAAGATTTTAAAATTATTCATGGTGGTTATGGATTTGGAGTGCCTAATGAAGAAGGTAGGAATATATTAGATTTTACTTTAGCTTATGATTTTAGTTGCTAAATCTTTATTTAAGAAAAGTGAGCATATTATTACTTAAAAATGGATCTAGTAAAACACAAATTGATTTTTTGATAAGAAAATAGATCGCTTAGACTAAAGATTGTAAGGTCATTCCAAGTGAAAATTTAAATACCCAACATCGATTATTAGTCTTTAAGATTTTATTGGAATATAAAAATAAATCAATTTATTTTCTTAGGATGGGGCACTTAAAGAACACTAATAATAATATTTTAATAGCTACAAGAGCTTTAGAATTTAGGATGTTCATAAGGAAGCTAATGTTATGTGGGAAAAGTGAAATTATGTAAGTTGCTAAAATGTGCTTGGAGAATCAAAAGGAAAAGCTTCTTTTAATAAAAATAGTTGGTGGTGGAGTCAGAATGTGCAGGAAAAGATAAAAAATAAGAAGTGTTGTTATGAAACTTGGTTTAGATGTAAAACTCAAAGAATTGGGAAAAATATAAAGTGGCATGTAGAGATTCTAAGAAAGCAATATATGATGCAAAAAACATAGCTCTTTTAGTGATTTATACAATATATTAGATACCAAAGAAGATGAAAAATGTATGTATTAGTTAGCTAACCAAAGAGATTGGAGAAGTAAAGATCTAGCTCAACTGAGGTGTATTAAGGATGAAAATCATAAAGTGCTTTTCTTAGAAAGGATATTGAAAATAGGTGGGTGAGGTATTTTGATAAACTTTTCAATGAAGGATCTAAAAATACGATTGATTTTAGAAACCTTAATACCTTAAACAAAAATAGGGAAATTTGTTTTTATCATCATATTAGTAAAGCTGAAGTTAGAGAAGCTTTAAAGAAAATGAAATATGGAAAAATAGTAGGACCTGATGATATTCCAATAGAAGTGTGGAAATGTTTAGTAGATCAAGGAATTTCTTGGCTTACAAATCTTTTTAATCTTATTTTAAAGACTAAAAAATGCCAGATGAGTGGGGAAAGAGTTTATTGATTCCTATATTTAAGAATAAAGGTGATGCACAAGAGTGTGCAAATTATAGAAAAATTAAGTTAATGTGTCACACATTAAAATTAAGGGAGAGAGTAATTGAGCATACGATGTGATACAAAAGTTTCTCTTTGGTTTCATGCCGTAGATCTACTATGGATGCTATACATTTGTTAAGAAGTTTGATGGAGAAGTATATAGAAAGCAAGGAGGATCTACATATGATATTTATTGATTTAGATAAAGCTTATGATAAAGTTTGAAGAGATGTTCTTTAGAGAGTTCTAGAAAATAAAAGAGTTAATATTGGTTATATTCAAGTCATTAAGGATATGTATGCTAGAGTTATTTGTGTAAGCACAAGGAGGAAAAAATATTTTCCTATTTTAGTTGGATTACATCAAGGATCAGCTTTAAGCCCTTATCTTTTTTTCTTTAGTTATGGATGTTCTTACTAGGCATTGTTAGGAAGATGTACCTTGGTGTATGCTTTTTGTTGATGACATTCTTCCTACTGAGAAGACTAGAGAGGGAGTACAAGAGAAACTTAAATTATGGAGGTCAACCCTAGAGTATAAAGATATTCATTTAAGTCGATCTAAAACTGAATATATGGAGTGTAATTTTAGTTGTAGAAGTTATAGTGGTAGTGTTGTGACATTAGGTGAACAAGTCATTATAAAGAGAGCATATTTAGGATCTATTGTTCAAAATGATGGTGAAATAGATGGAGATGTTATTAGTAGAATTCAAGTTGGATGATTGAAGTGGAGGAATGCATCTGGCCTGTTGTGTGATAGAAAAGTACCACCTACACTTAAGGGAAAATTTTATAAGATGGTGGTAACACTTGCAATGATTTATGGTGCAGAATATTGGCCAATAAAAGAGAAGCATGAGACTAAGTTAAGTGTTGTAGAGATAAGGATGCTCAGGTGGATGAGTGGCTTTACTCTTAGAGATAAGATGCAAAATGAGTATGTTTGGGAAAAAGTTGGAGTAGCTCCAGGAGAGATTAGAGAGTCACCTTAGATGGTTTGGCCACATAAAGTGCCTGTCCAATGTTAGAGAGTAGATGCATTAGATTTTTTTATGTTAAGAAAGGTAGAGGTAGACCTAAAAAATACATGGTTAAGATGTATAAAAAATGACTTTAGTATACTTGAATTAAATAAGAATTTGACACATAATTGGACAGAATGGAGATGAAGGATTCATGTAGCCAACCCCACGTAGTGGGATAAAGGCTTGTAGTCATTGTTGTTATTGTAGGTTTTTTTTTCAATTTAGTTTAGGTTTTTATTTATTTTATTTTAGTTTAGTTTTTATTTTTTATTTTCTTTTTAGGTTTAGCTTTAGGTTTAGGTTTAGGTTTAGGTTTAAGTTTTATTTTATTTATTTATTTATTATATTTTTAGGTTTTTATTTTATTATATTTTAGGTTTACTTAGTTTAGGTTTAGGTTTTAGCTTTAGGGTTTTAGGTGTTTTTGAGTTTAGGGTTAGGTTTAGGGTTTAGGGTTTAGGGTTTAGGTTTTAGGGTTTAGGGTTTAGGTTTAGGTTTTAGGTTTTAGGCTAGGGTTCAGTGTTAGGGTGTGTTGTTATTATTTTTAATAGAGAACAAATTTAGATTCAACATTTCTTGTTTTTGACTTCATCATCCAAGTAACACACCAGGTTTTCTAAAACGTAAGTGATGACATAAATAAAAAATGAGCACGCATAGAGAAAATCAAAAATCCTAGATAAGTAGAACCACCTCTATAGTAAAGAAATAATTCCATAAGCGAGATTGATTTAGTCGCTCTTCTCGCTTCTAGTTCCATCGTAACCACCCCGCTCTCTAGTAGTAGATCCACCATCATATCCTCGATCTCCCCTCCGCCACCACCATGGTCAGAACTCTCTGCCCTCCAGCCTCCATAATCACCACCTCTCACTACCTCCATATCCACCATCACCTCTAGATCCCCCCACCACCACTGTGATAATTGTCAGCTCTAACTTCCAACCATATCTAGATTGAGCTTCATGGACATTGATGTTCCACCATCAGTTCCGCCACCTGTTTTAGGTTTAGTTTATTGGGTTTTAGGGTTTAAGTTTATTTTTAATTAATTTAGTTTTAGGTTTTGGTTTATGGTTTATGGTTTAGGGTTTGTGGAGGGTTTGTGGTAGGGTTAGAATTTAGGTTTTGGCCAGGGTTTAGTCAATGATTTTGGGTTTGGGGTTTTTATGGTAGATCATGCTTTTTTAGAGGTTAGGGATAGGGGTTTAGGGTTTGTGAGTTTAGGGTTTGATTGCTGGCCTAGGGTTTAGTTTTAGGTTTTCATTTAGTTTATTGTTTTTTTCTATTTTATTAAATTAAGAAAACCCATAGGTTTAGTTTTATTTTAGTTTATTTTATTTTATTTAGTTTTACTTATTTATTTTAGGTTTATTTATTTAGTTTGGTTTTATTTTAGTTTATTTTGTAAATTTAGGTTTATTTTAATGAGCATTATTTTATTTTATTTTTTATTTTTTAGGTAGGTTTAAGTTTTATTTTATTTTAGGTTTAGGTTTTAGGTTTTATTTTAGGTTTATTTATCCATTTTTTTTAAGTTTAGGTTTTTTTATTTTAGTTTATTTATATATTTAGTTTAGGTTTATTTATTTTTAGTTTAGTTTATTTATATTTTAATTTAGTATATTTTAGTTTAGGTTTAGTTTATTTTATTTTTATTTTAAGTTTAGGTTTTCTAGAGTTTAGGTTTATTTTATTTATTTTTTAGGTTTATTTTAAGATTATTTTTTTAAGATCATAGTTTTATTTTATTATTTTTAATTTTATTTCATTTTAGGTTTAGTTTTATTTTATTTAGGTTTTACCATTTAATTTAGTTTAGGTTTTATTTATATTATTTTAATTTAGTTTTTTATTTGATTTTCTTTAGGTTTAGCTAGTTTATGTTTTAGTTTATGTTTTGATTTTATTTATTTATTTATTTTATAGGTTTTTTATTTATTTAAATTTTAAGTTTATTTAGATTAGGTTTAAGTTTAGCTTTTAGGGTTTAGGGTCTTTTTTCTTTTTTAGGTTTTTTTTAGGTTTAGGGTTTTTAGGGTTGGGGTTTAGGTTTGGTTTAGGGTTTTAGGTTTTGTTTTATTGTGGATTTGTGGTGTTTATGGTTTTAGGTTTAGTGTTTAGGTTTTTTTTGGGTTCAGTTTTAGTTTAGGGTATAGAGGTTTTATTTTTTTTTAATAGAGAATAAATTCAAATTCAACATTTCTTTATTAATTTCATCAACCAAGTAACACACCAAGTTTTTATGGCACAAGAACATAAAAATGAGCATGCTAGAGCAAATCAAAACCCTAGATAACTAGAACCTCTCTACAAAGACAAAATTCCATAAGCAAATCGACGGTTTTTCTTTCTGTAGTTCCCATCGAACCTCCCTCTAGTAGGATCCACCATCATATCCCCGATCTCTCTCCACCACCACATCAGAACCTTTATCGCCTCCTCCCTCATAGCCAACACGCTCACCACCACCTCCATATCCACCGACTAGATTCCCAACCACCACTATGATAACCGCCGCATCTGCCTTCGCCTCCATCGCCAGATCTAGAGTGAGCCTGGATGACGGTGATGTTCCAGTCATCAAGGTTTTGCCCATTCTTAGGGTTTAGCTTTATTATGTTTTAGGATTTAAGTTTATTTTTCAATTTATTTAGTTACTTTAGGTTTAGGTTCTGGTTTAGGGGTTTGGTTTATGGTTTGTGGTTTAGGGTTTAGTTTGGGGGTTTAGGGTGTGGTTTAGTGGTTTATTTAGCATTTAGGTTTAGGTTAGGGTTTAGGGTTTAGGGTTTATGATTTTTTGGGTTTAGGGTTTAGGATCAGTTTAAGGTTTAGGTTGTAGATTTAGGATTTATGGTTTTGATTTTCTTTTTAAAAAATTAAGCAAACCACAGTTTAGGTTAATTTAGTTTAATTAGTTTATTTTTTATTTATTTTAGTTTATTTTATAGTTTTTATTTTAGGTTTATTTTAATTTTATTAAGTTTATTTCATTTATTTTAGGTTTATTTTATTTAGCTTAATTTATTTTAGTTTAGTCTATTTTAGTTTATTTTGTTTTATTTCAGTTGAGTATTATTTTATTTTATTTATTTTATTTTAGGTTTAGGTTTAGGTTTCTTTATTTTTTTTTTTTTAGGTTTTATTTTAGGTTGTTTTTATATTTTAGTTTAGTTTAGTTTGTTTTAGTTTATTTTATTTTACCTAGTTTAGGTTTAGTTTCTGAGTTTTTTTTTTTAGGGTTATGTTATTTATTTAGTTCGTGTTTTGGTTTTATTTTATTTTGATATTTTATTTATGGTTTTTTTTTAAATTTGGGTTTAAGTATTTATTAGTTTTTAGGTTTATGTTCTTATTTAGTTTTATTTTATTTTATTTTATGTCCATTTTATTTTATTTTAGTTTTTTATTTTAGTTGGGTTTTATTCTAGTTTATTTTATTTTATAGTTTAGTTTAGATTTTTATTTATTTTTTTTAGTATTTTATTTTATTTTGTGGTTTAGGTTTAGTTTTAGGTTATTTTATTTTATTTTATTTTATTTAGTCTTGCTTTTTAGGGTTTGGTTTAGTTTAGTGTTTAGTGTAGCTTTAGAGTTTAGTGGTTTTCTTTTAAATGAGGGTTTGAGGCTTTAGCTTTGTGCTTTAGGGTTTGTTTTGGGTTTAGATTTGGGGTTTAGGGTTAACTGGTAGATTTAGGTTTATTTAGTTTACCTAGTTTATTTTTAAATTTATTTTAGTTTATTTATTTTATTATTTTTATCTATGTTTATTTTTTATTTTTATTTTTTTATTTTAAGTTTACTTATTTCAATTTAGATTTTTTTAGCTTATTTTTTATGTTTAATTTTTTTTTAGTTGAGTTTTATTTTTATATTATTTATTGGGTTTAGGTTTTTTTTATTTTTAGGTTTATGTTTAGATTTTTATTTCATCTATTTTTTTCTTTAGGTTTTAGGTTTTATTATTTTATTTTTTAGTTTAAGTTTTATTTTTTTTTAGGTTTATTTTATGTTTAGGTTTTTATTTAGTTTTATTTTATTTATATTTTATCTTGCTCTATATTAGTTTTTATTCTTAGTTTTATTTTATTTTATAGTTTATTAGATTTTTATATTTTATTGTATCTATTTACTCATTATCTTATATCTTTGGGTAAGTTTTTAGTTCATATCTATCTTATTTAGGCCCAGCTCAGTTTAGCTCAGCTCAGCCTAGGTTTTAGGGCTCATGGCCTTTGGTCTTGTGATCTCAGTGGCAGCTCCAGGGCTCAGCCCAGTGCCTGTTTAGCCCAGGGCCCAGTGCAGCCTGTCTAGTGGCCTGGGCTTAGCCCATGATCAGGCCAGTGGCTCAGGGCCCAAGGCCTGGGCTGGCCTGGGTTTAGGGTGGCCTTCAGGCCTGGGCTGGCCCAGGCCTGTGATCTAGGGTCTTGTGGCCCAGTGGCCCAAGACTAGTGGCCTCTGTCAGTGGCCAGGATCTGCCTGGGCCAGGGTTTAAGACTCCAGGGCCTAGGGTTTGGGTAGGCCTTTGGGCCCAGTGCTCAGTTTTAGGCTGCTAGTGGCCCAGGTCTGTGGCTCAGGGCTCAGTGGCCCAGTGGTCCCTAGGATCAGATTTAGTGATCAGAGCTCTGGCCTGATTAGTTTTAAGGTTAACGTGGGGTTATAGTTTTATTTTTATTTGTTATTTTTAAATCAAACCAGTTTTAGATTTTTATTTATTTATCTTTTATTTTATATGTTATATTTATTTTATTTTATTTATATTTATTTTATTTTAGTTTAGGTTTTATTTTAGTTTATTTTTTAAGTTTAGGTTTATTTTTTAGTTTAGTTTTAATTTATTTTTTAGGTTTAGGTTTTATTTTAATCAGTTTATGTTTAGGTTTTTTATTTTATTTTTTTAGGGTTTTAGGTTTATATTTTATTTTATTTCTTTAGTTTAGTTTAAGTTTATTTTAGTTTATTTTGTTTAGGTAGTTTAGTTTAGTTTATTTTATGTAGGTTTATTTATTTTATTTTAGGTTTAGGTTTTTTTTAGTTTAGTTTAGATTAATATTTTATTTATTTTAGATTTATTTTACATTGTTATTTTATTTGGGTTTATTTATTTTATTAAAGGTTTTATTTTATTAAGTTTAATTTTTATTTTATTTAGTTTTATTTTATTTAGGTTTTATTTTATTTAGTTAGTGTTTATTTATTTTATTTAGTTTTATTTTATTTTATCTTTAGGATAGGTTTTAGCTGAGTTTAGTTTATGTTTTATTTTATTTTATTTTATTTTATTGGTTAGATATTTTATTTTTATTTTTAGGTCTTATCTAACCTGGCTTTTTTGCTCTAGCTTTGTGGTCAGTGGTGGGCCCAGGGTTTCAGTCAGGATCTTGGGATGGCTTGTGGGTTTTTAGGGCTGGCCCAGGACTAGATTTAAGCCCCAGGGTAGATGATAGGGTCTTGTGTGGGCCTGGCCCAGGATAGCTTTAGAGGGCCTAGGGTGGCCCAGGGGGTCCGTGGCCTGGTATCAGTTTGTAGGCCAGTTAGGATTAGTTTGGGATCAGCCTTGTTTAGGGCCTGGGGTTTTTTATTTATTTATTTATTTAAATTAACAAGGTTTAGTTTATTTATTTATATTATTTTATTTTGATTTAGCATATGTTTTATTTTATTTAGTTTAATTTATTTATTTTAGGTTTTTATTTTAGTTTATTTTTTTTTGGGTTTATATTTTTTTTTTTAGCTTTTTATTTTATTTTATTATTTACCTTAGTTTTAATTTTTATTTTTAGGTTTAGGTTTTGGTTTTTATTTTATTTTATTAGGGTTAGGTTTTAGGTTTTTATTTTAAATTTACTTTTAGATTTTTTTTTAGTTTAAGTTTAGGTTTATTTTTAGTTCATTTTATTTTATTTAATTTATGTTAACGTTTTGGTTTAGTTTATTTTTATTTATTTTATTTAATTTATTTTAGTTTAGGTTTAGTTTATTTTATTTTATGTTTAAGTTTTTTTTAGTTTAGTTTAGGTTTAATTTTCTATTTATTTTAGGTTTTATTTTATGGTTGATTGTTTAGGTTTAGGTTTTATTTAATTTTTATTTTTATTTTAGGTTTATTTTATTTTATTTTAGGAATAGTTTTGATTTTATTTACATTTTTATTATTTAGTTTAGTTTAGGTTTTTATTTATTTTATTTTAGTTTTATTTTATTTTATTTTTTTTGGTTTAGATTTAGTAGTTTAGTTTATGTTTCTTATTAGTAGATTTTACTTATTTTATTTAGGTTTTTTTAGTTTAGGTATTTTAGTTTAGGGTTTAGTTTATTTTGGGTTTAGTAGGGTTTTTTTTGGGGCTTTTATAGGGTTTAGGTTTAGGTTTTTTGTGGTTTAGTGTTTTAGTTTGTGGTTGTGGTTTAGGTTTTATGGTTTATGGTTTAGGGTTTAGGTTTAGGTTTAATTTAGGGTTTTGGTTTTGGTTTTATTTAACATAGAACAAATTCTTTTCTTTCGATTTCATCAACCAAGTAACACAATAAGTTTTAAGACAAGACACACATAGACCAAAAATGAGGATGCGTAGAGCAAATCAAAAACCCTAGATAACTAGAACCATCTCTATTTTAAAGATAGAGTTCCATAAGTAGTAGATTGGATTCTCCAGTTCCTATCAGAACAACCCAAGCCTTTCGAGTAGTGAGATCCACCATCATATCCCTGCTCTCTCCCTCCGCCACCACCTTGGTTGTAACCTCCATCACTCCTCCCACCTCCATAACCACCATCACTATATCCACCAGCACCTCCAGATCCTCCACCACCACTGCGATAACCGCCACCTCCAGCTTTGCCTCCACCGCCAGATCTAGACTAAGCCTGGTCGATGGTGATATTCCTGGCGTCATGGTTCTGCCCATTTTTATGGTTAAGGTTTAGGTTTATGTTTATTAATTTCTAGGGTTTGGTTTTATTTTATTAATTTATTTTGTTACTTTAAGTTTAGGTTTAGTGTTTGGGGTTTAGATTTAGCTTATGGTTAGAGTGGGGTTTGGGGTTTAGGTGGTTTTAGCATTTAAGGTTTAGGGTTTATGGTTAGGGTTTTGGTTTATGCCAGTGTGGAGGGTGGCTAGGTTTTGTGGTTTTGTGGTAGGGCTATGGAGGATGCAGGTTTAGGTCAAGGATTTTGGGTTTAGGGTTTAGTGTTTAGAATTTAGGATCTTAATTAAGCAAACCAGTAGGTTTAAGTTTATTTAATTTATTTAGTTTATTTCATTTTATTTTAGTTTATTTTATTTTATATTTAGGTTTATTTTTATTTTATTTAGTTTAGTCATCCATCAAGTTTATGTTTTATTTTATATTATTATTATCATTTAGGTTTTTTTTAAATTTTATTATTAGGTTTTATTTAGTTTAGGTTTATGATTTTAGCATTTTAGGGTTTAAGGTTTATGTTTAGTGTATGGTTTTAGTGTTTAGGTTTTAGGGTCTAGTTTAGGGTTTGTTAGTTTAGGGTTTGGGCTTTAGGGTTAGTTTTATGGTTTAGGGTTTAGGGTTTAGGGTTTAGGATTAGGTTTGTGGTTTAGATTTAGGGTTTAGATTTAGGGGTGGCTAAAATAACCTCCAACACTAAGAAAGTTTAGTTGAAAAAACAACTGACCAAGAAAGGGCAAAGAACTCACCATACTTGTCGGGGATAGTCTAGTAGTGTAGCCACCGTCCAAGTCAAGTACTTCCTCACTGTTGCAACTCCCACCTTTTCTACTAGCTCCTCTTTTATCTGTAAGAGCATTATACCTACGGATAAGGGCACTTAATCCCTTACTCCGTTTACTTTACTTGATTTCTATCATGTACCTGCCCCTAAAAAGAAATTAATGAAGAAAGCTGATTCTACTTATATTTTGTCTACTTCTAATGCTCTAGATTTTATTCCTATTGAAAGGTCTCCGAGTCTAAATAAAAATAATAACTCTAGTAATTCTGATCATTTCCTTTCAGATTCAGAGTGGGACTATCCTTCTCTAAATCAATCAGGTTCACCTCTTGAGATTGACTTGGAGTCAACTAACTATGATGATCCCATAGTAGAATCTGTAGATATGCCCGATGAGAAGGTAGAACTTTCCACAAGCTCATCATTCCAAGAAGTCACTGAAGTGAACCTAATCACGAAATAAAGAATCCTAAGGCATGATGGGTCTTCGAATGTACCAGAGTTTTTCCCCTACTTTGCATGGATGAATAAAGTAGGATTTATATTAAACTAGGTTCTTAAGTTCCCTATGAAGGCAAGCCTCCATAGTTAAATACATCTTAGGAAATGAAATTTTCTAAGAATACTCTCGATTAAAATAGACGATAATCATCTTTAAAGATTCCAAGGTTAGACTATTAAAGGATTGGTTGTATTTGAAAAATCAATTAGAAAAGTTCACGGAGAAAACTTATTTTGGAATATAAATGAAATAAGTAAGAAATGCTCATGATACTACGTTTCCTAATGAACATTCCAATCTATCCTATGGTTTGGCTTTATAATTTTGAAATTGAGGAGATTTATATATTTTGAGTTAAAATTTAATTAGATTACTAGGGCTTATAATCCACCAACACAAGGTTGTGGGAATGCCTAAGAGGTGAGGATTTATGCTCATAGCTTGAAGGAAATAGCTACCTCGGATCCTAAATCTAGGGAGCTTTAGTCTATAGTGATTTTCTAAGTGTAGAAGGATTCAATTTAACATGAAAGGTTAATTTCACTTTAAGTAGTTTAATTGATTTGAGAATTTTAATTTGTGTTTTCTTTCATTTCATTTGATTACACTTAGCCACTAAGTGTTATAAAGAGAGGAAAAGAGGGTTGCCCTCTTTCATCCTGACCTTAAGTCACTTTCTAAAGTATATTAATTTGATTTAGTTCTCTTTAGTGAATGGCTTATTAAATGATTTCCTAAGTTTAGGTTCACTTTAAATAATCTTATTCAAAATGAAAAGCATCTTAAGATTAATTTAATTGAATTACTATTGTATGACATATATTAAATCATTCCTTTCCATCACATGTAACATGCATATGATTTAATCCTAAGTGTATCTATACATGCAACATAATTTAGCACATTTAAATGATGAATGTTTGTGTCATTTTAGAATTTATATTTTATTTGATTGAATTATTTAAACATATTAATTTGAAAGTTTATCCAAATTCTTATACAAAATACATAAGAATGAAATTAAATAGAATATGTTGTTGTTAAACTAGGGAAGTGAGGTAATCAAATGACCTCCATAGAGTTAGCTAAAGCCTCGTATTCTTGGGATGTCCAGACTATATACTTGCTTTTCTTGGACACACATGGATGTATACATAAATGAGGGAAAAAACCATGCAAAGATTGTATATTTTTTATTGAATAATTTATAAATATGAATTAAAGCTCTATCCAAATTCTAATGTTGAAATACATACGAATGAAATCAAATGGGTACGCTATTGTTAAACTAGAAGTGAGGTAATCAAATGACCTCCTTGGGGCTATCTAAAGCCTATTCCCGTGATGTTCTTATATACCCATTACCATTCAATCTTATATAAATCAACCCATGAATAGAGGAAAGAGAACTCAACATTCATACACTTAAGCTATAATCACATGCATTTCTTATGTATTTATAACTAGCATCATAACACATATTATTATTCATTTATAAGCTTTTGAATAATACATTTAGATTTAATAGTGATAATAGCCACGCATATAGTAAATTAGATCAACACATGCAAGCTTACATAAAGCAAATTCATTTTATTTTACTTGATTTTGAAGAGATAGATGCATGAATTTAAATGTCATACCAAATTTAACATGATTGGAAAGAGGAAAATAAGAATGTGATTCATTCAACCAAACTAGTTCTTAAGGACAATCAAATCAAATAAGATTATTTAAAGAAAACTAAAGCTTCTTTATTAATTATGTTCTGGATTTGATTTGATTTAAATAGGAAAAGAGAAATCATCACTTGCTATTTTAAACCCATTCCCACATTAGTGATTTGATTTAATTTAAAGAAATGTAATTAAGTTGATTTTATTGGTTAATTAAGTTGAACCCTTAATTAGATGAATTAATTACCCTTACCTATGTCACCTTAAAGTAATTAACTAAATAATTATGAGCCAACATGATATGCATGGAAAATAAACTTGCAATGATCCTGAAATAAAAGGGCCTAATGCAATTGGCTCATGATTAATAGTTAATTAGATTAAGGGCTTGATTAATTACTCTTATGGTTTTCCACACATGTGGACTAACCATAATTTCATTAAACTCTTTAGGTTATTAAACACTTAAAGATCTACCCCATGATTTAATTAATTAAGGTCTCATGTGATTATGATTTCAATTTGATTAATTGATTTAATTAATTACTTAAATCTTGAATGTCATTTTAAAAAAAGGGTGAAATGAACTTGGGAAAGGGGTCCCAACTCTATTCCTTAGTTCACTTAAACAACAATGATTAATAAACTTAATTAACCAATTTAGTTCATGGGATTAATTAATCATTAATTAAATTAAAAGAGTAGTTAAGGTTTAATTAGTCAATTTTCTTAATTAAGTGAGCAATAAATCCCAAGAAAATCATGGGAGAGAGGTCATCCATTAAATTAACCAACAAAATTTGGGATTAATTGCTTAAAGTAATTATGGAGTAAGCTAATTAATGTTGCAATTAAACCTTAATTACTATTTAAATTTAGTTAAGATCATTTTAATTAATTCTCCTCTAAAATACCTTTAAAATGAGTATTTATTTGCATTTTTTATTTCTCTATGACTTTTATGATTTTAGAAGTTTCAACCATTAAAATTATTAATTAAATTAAAAAGCCTAATCATGTTGGCACCACATGGCGATGCGGCATGCTTTCCATGCACACCTGGGATTACTTAAAACTTATCCAACTTAGTGCCTATGTGGCGATGACAGACGCAATTTTTTGTTTGTCATTCAATCTAAGATCAGATGGCCATAATTAATCCCATAGCTTAATAGGATTAAAGTAGATCGATCTAGCAGATCTAATCATGACCGTCTATTCTAATCACACAAAAATGGAAGGATCTAACATCTAAAGGAGAATGGAGTCCATTGCTTACTTGAGCTCGGATCAACTCCAAAAGGATCCCACACCTTCACATCATCGAGGGGATCCAATGGTCAAGATCACACGAGATGCAAGTTTTCTTAAAGAGCCAACCCATTTTTGCCTAAGGATCAATTTTGGAAGCATACCTCCTCAAGAAGCTCAAGATCTGGAAGCTTCATTTGAAGATGAAGCCCTATTGAGAATTGGATCACCTCAACATTCACCAAAGGCCATGAATCGATGATTTGGAGCTATGTTTTGATCGAAGTCCCACCTTCGATGCTCAGGAAGCTTGGGAGATAATTTTTTCTTGCTCGATAAGGCTTAGGGAAGGTGCGTGCAAAGTTAATTTGAGTTTGATGGAGAAATGGGGAAGTTAGGTCGAAAATGGGAGTGTCCTATTTCAGGATGGAAGGGAATGGCATTTTTCATCGAGGAATGAGCTTGAGAGCTTAGGGAATGGCTCTCCATCTGGGATAGCTTGGGCTCTAAGGAATGATTTTTCTATGTGTTTGAGTGGAAACGGGGTGTATACCCTTCATCTTGATTGGATGGGATTTGGTTTCTCCATCTAACCAACTCGTGGGAGTCATGGGTGGAGTAGGTGAGTTGGCTTGGTTGGTTGAAGGTGTGGAGGTGGCCAAGGAGGAATCATGGGTGTCCTATGGGTTCACCTCCCATGGTTATTTCACCCAACCACCCATCGTGTTGGAAATGTCTTAGCCTAGTGGACCATTGGGAAAGTACAAAGTGGCAAATAATGGAAATGACCACTACATGGGTGATTTGTCTCATGTGATGCCTTTGACCCAAGGGTAGAATGATCATTTAGCATTGAATTTGATTTGTAGATTTGAAATGAGCCAAAAGTGGGTTAGCCCAAATATCAAGTCAATTGAGTTGATTTGGTTAGTTTGGCTCAATTTGACTCATTTAGTTCAAATTGGGTTAGGTTGATCAAGTTGACCAATTGGTCAAATTGCAAAACCAAGGTTGAGTCAAGTTCATATGATCATTTGGGATGTTTTGGTTCAATTGGTTTGGTTTTGGCTTAGATTGATTTTGGCTCATTTTAATCAAATAAGTTGACCAATTTGACCAAATTGGCCAAATTGGCTTGGGTTGGGTGTTGGTTTGGGTTTAGTTGACCAATTGAAGATGATTGATTTTGGTTTCATTAATTAGATTTGGTTTTGATTTAGGCCAACTTGAACCTTTAGGTCAATTTGGGCTAAGTAGGTCAATTGGGTTCAATTTGGTCCAATCATATCTTCGGTCAAGTTCAATAATCAATTTGGATTAAACTTCAGCCATTGGTTGTAATCAATTTAGTTTATATTTTGATTTGACACAATTTGTTCTTTTAGGTCAATTTGGGTCAACTTGGGCAACTGGGTCAAGAGGGCCAATTGGGTTTGGTTTGACTTGAAGGTCAAGTCATATTCAAATATTGATTTTGATTTGGTATGAATCATTGATTTCAATGGATTTGGCTTAGGTTGCAATTTAGCTAGTTTGGGTTCATATGGGTTAAGGCGTTTACTTGGTCAAGTTGATTTGACTTGACCAATTTATGATAATTGATCAACCTAGGGTGATCAACAATCATGATGGGAGGTTTTGATAGTCTTAGTTCAATATAATTTGGCTAGGATTAGAACTTGGCTCAAATAGGTCAAATTCATGACTTTGGGTCAAGTGGACCAATTGGGTTTATTTGGCTTGATTTTGGGTTGAGTTTGATTTAGTTGAGTTTATATATGGATTTGGGATTGATATATAAATTCAATTATTTGGGTTCAAATGGGTTTTGTTCATTTGAATAATTTCAAGTCAAAAGGGTTAAGTTGGGTTTGACTTGGGTCGATTTTGGTTTGGCTTGATGATTGTAGATTTCATTTATATTTGTGAATATGATTGAAGGTATGATTGATTCATGAGAAAATAAATTGAATTTGGGTTTTGGAATGATGGAATTTGGCTAAGTCCATGGAGTTGGGTCATGTGGGTTAGGTTTGGATTTTGATTTTGTTTGATTTAGTTTTGATGATTTAAACATGTATATTCATTTAAATCTGAAGATGATTGAAAATATGATTGATTTTAAGAAATTCAATTGAGTTTGACATGATTTGGATTAATATTAGCTAAATCCATGGATAGGTCATATGGCTTAGAAGGGTTTTGATTTAATTTGATTTAGTTTGATTTAGTTTTGATCATTTGAATGTAGATTTGATTTATATTTAGAAGATGATTGAAGATATAAATTGATTATGAGAAAATCAATTTATTTTGGATTGATTTGGATTAAAATTTGGCTAAGTCCATGGGATAGGTCATATTGCTTAGAAGGGTTTCATGTTTGTATTCATGGCTTCAATCATTTGGTTTTAGAATTTGGTTTGGATTTGGATTTGAATTTGATGTTTGAATTGAACTTGAGGTTTGGTTTGAGAAGGTGAACATGAATTGGATTTGGGTTATAGGTTAGGTTGATTATCCTAATCCCTAAGGCATAACCTAATGTTATGGTTAACCCTTCTAAGTTTTTAGGCTTAGGTTAAGTGTTTACCTAATTATTAGAAGTGTCTTATGACTAGGAAAGTCTTAGTGTCTAGAACACTCCTAAGTCTAAGAAGGGAAGATTGAATCAGCACTCCAAAAGTGAGGTCAACATGCCTTTGGCTCCATAGTGTTGCCCTTGGAGATAGATGATTAGAAGATTGAAGCCAAGTTTTACATTATAGCTCGGATACATCTTTCAACGCTTTGCTTGGGAGACCATGGATACATGAGAATAACATAGTTCCATCCTCTCTACATCGTGAAGTTCATGAGAGGTGGGATCATCTACTGTCAAAGGAGATCTCAAGCCATTTATAGTTCACGAGGTTGGCATATATGAGGATGTGGCTTACTACCTCTCTCAAAATCAACATGTCTATTCACATGAACATGGCCAAAGTTTAAAAATAAAAGAAAAAAAAAAAGAAAAAAAAAGAAATAGAAAAGAAAAGAAAGAAAAGAGGAAATGAAAAAGAAAATAAAAGGAAGTGAAAATAGACTTGAGGAGGAAGTGGAGCACATTAGATTCAACCCACTTCATTACTCCATTCAACATATGGGTAGGACCACCTCCACCAGAGAGGAAGAGCTTTAGAGGTAGTCCTGTGGGATGAAAACCTCATTATTGGCCACAGAAGATATGTCCCAACTACTAGAGTACACATGCTATCCATATAGACTTAGAATCTAATTCATAAGATGAGTCTTATATGGTTAGCACAGCAGCCAGCTCTTCTTAGTAGTAGATTCCCTTGGAGGTGACCCTTGAGTCATATAACGATGAAGACTGGGCTCCAAAGCAAAGCATAAGTGTATCCAAGTGTATATGTGAAATAGCTAGGCATCAGTTGGGAACCTTAGCTCTAACCCCACTTTCCTTTCAAAAAGTTGAGGTTTTGGTAGTTAAGGAAGCCCTAAGTCATCCACTGTGTGAAGACTGGAGGTTCTTTTCGAGCATCATCTTCAAGTCAAGAAGTTGATGTAGAACTTGAGGATGATTCATATAAAGATTTAATATAATTACCTTTTGATTGGTACTTCCTTGTGTTCATAATTTAGTAAAGAAAGGGTTAATCCCACATACTTGGTCAAAGCAGGTCAAAACTTCAAAAGAATATAGAAGAGCAAATGTAAAAGCTCTAAATTAAGACTCAGACTAGGATTCGGTACAGTGGGTCTAGTTAATGATGATAATTGCTACTTAGTCATCACAAATCATTTGGAATATGATTAGTTCTTTTCAAATCACATTAACTCATATGAGGAGTCGTGCTTAGAAACTTAGATGATCTAGATGATTTTCAAGTCAAAGATGCAAGTTTGAAGAAGAGATCAAGTCAACAATCTCAAGCTCAAGAAAATTAACTTAGAAGAAGATCCACACATACATGCTTCTTTGTTGACTGAAATTGAAACCAATGACTTAGGCTATTAATCATTTTAAGGACTACTTTACATGGAGTTATGAAGAGATGCCTAGATTGGCTCCTGACATAGTGGTCCATAAATTAGCAATAGATCCTACCACTAATCCTATCAAGCAAGCTTCTAGACACATGCGATTAGACATAAAACAACAGGTCATTTATGAAGTCAAGAAATAGATCGATGCTAGCATCATCTAAGAAGAAAAATACCCTACCTGGTTAGCCAGCATCGTCTTTGTTATGAGAAAGAATGGCCAAATTCACATATGTGTTAATTTTATAAATTTAAATAAAGCATGTCCAAAAGATGAAATTCCACTTCCAATCTTGGAGTTGATGGTGGACATTGCCTCATCTCATGATGTCTTCTCTTTCATGGATGGCTCATTTAGATATCACCAAATAAAGATGGCCCAAGAATATGAAAAAAACACTACTTTTAGAACCCCGATCATAATATGTTGCTATAAAGTCATGTTTTTAAGCCTTAGAAATGCTGATGCTACATACCAGCGGGCTATGACTCGAATCTTTGATGAACTCATTCATCATCAAGTCAAGTGCTATGTTGATGATCTCATGGTTAAAAGTAGAAAAAGGAAGACCATCTCTTACACTTGAGAGTAGTTTTTGAACAATTAAGACAATTTAACCTCAAAATGAACCCCCTGAAGTGTGCATTCAGAGTAACTTCAAGGAAATTCCTTGGGTTAGCTGTCCGACACCAGGGAATCAAAATCGATCCGAGGAAGATCAAGGCAATATTAGATTATTTACTTGTTGTGTTAGATGACTTATGATTTGGTGCAGCCAATGACAAGGGAAGGAAAATGAACTTTACTACCTTAGCCATCATCTAATCCTGAGGCTAATTATCCACTGAGAAGCATTGCCTAGCTTTAATCTTTACATCCCAAAGGCTACAACACTACATTCTTCCTCATAAGGTGAACTTAATCTCAAGGATCAATCCAGTATAGTATCTCATGACACGGTCGATGCTATCTAGATGGTTGTCATGATGATCCATGATCCTCTGTAATTTGACATTACCTTTCTACCCTCTATGCGGAAAGGACAAGTTAGGATTACTTAGCAAGACACCCACTTCTTTAGACTCTCACTTAGTGATGATCTCCCAATAAATCATGAACTTATGGGATACTAGCATTCACTATTGGGAAATGTACTTTGATGGTGCGCTTCCTCTCAAAGAGGAGAAGAACCATAATCTACTATTCTAGAAAGGCGAGGTAAGAATAGTCTAACTCTAATCCGGATCCATGAGATCATATCATCTATCCAATCCTTACACCAATAATGAAGTCAACATGTGGCTTTGCGATCTAGAGTTAGTCATTACTCTAAGCATATAGAACATCAACATCTTCGTGGGATTCTAGTTATCAATCAAATTGTTGGGTCCTATAAGGTTATATAACCTAAGCTCCATCACTACCATAAGTACACCATGGAGTTATTGGCCCAAATCCCAGAGGTTACCATTTATAAGATTCCTCTAGGAGAGAATGTCATAGTGTATGTTTTAGCCAAGCTTTCCAAGGAGTTAGCATGTCCGGAGGATGAGTCCATTATTAATAATGATCTAAAATAGACAAGTCTAATCCCTTATTGATATTGAACTCATCAAAAAGTACTTTCTTGAAGGGGTGGTTGCCATTGCCAAGAAGGATGAGGAGTTAAATTGGAGGCAACCATTCATGGATTACCAAAATAAAGGTAAAATACCTCAAGAGATGTCCCAAGCCCATATGAAGCAGAGCACTTTCGCTTGTGGATGGTGTCTATACTTTTCGATCATATGTGGTTACATTATTTAGAAACCATGATGCCCAAAGATCATGACCGAGGTACTCATGATTATGTGGAGCCAACCAATCCGCCTAAAAATTGAAAGCCAAGATCAAGACTAAGATACTACCATCGATGATCAAAGATTGCATGGATATGCGATGCCACCAATCAAATACAAGGTGTGGTATTACACCAACCACTGAACATTATACATCCTACATTGGCCTCATGGCTATTCGAGTGTTGGGGTACATATTGGGTTTAATTGATCCTTTTCTAAAGGGTCATATGTTCATCTTAGGTACTAACTACTTTTCTAAATGGGCAAAGTGATTCCACTGTAAAGGTCACCATGTGCTCTAATTTTTAGAACCATATCGTATATAGGTTCAGAGTGCCTCAATGAATTATCTCTGATAATGGTGCTACATTCAAGAGCACTGAGATCAACAACTTTTCCCAGAGATAGCATAGATTGTAGATATTCTACCATCAACTACCCAAGGGCAAACAGCTTAGTAGAAGCCTTCAACAAAGCTCTCATCCAAATATTGAAGAAGACACTCGACAATAACAAGTGATAGTGGCATGAGCAATTAGTTGAAGCCTTGTGGGCTTACCGCACCACATATAAAACTCCAACTCGCCTACTCTTCTCCTTAGTATGTGGATCCAAGCCATTTTACCATTAGAAGTCCAACTCCCATCACTAAAGATAGTTGTAGCCAGCAAGATCATAATAGAGCAGAACGCCAAGTTACAATTAGAAGAGCTCAAAGGTTTGGAGGAGAGATGCCCACAAGCATCCAAAAACCTTGAGTTGTACAAAGCTAAAATGATTCGAGCTCATAAAAAGTTGGCCCGTTCTAGAGCTTTTCATGTAGAGAGCTTATTTTAGTTCTAAGGAGACCAATTATTGCTCGTCAAAAGATGGGAGGCAAGTTTGAACCCACTTGGGAAGGCCCTTCCGCCAATGAGAAGGCCTACCAAGGAGGATCTTATCAGCTTATAAATTATAAGGGAGAGCATCCAATGCTTCTAATCAATGGCTCTACCTAAAGAAATATTATAAATCATGTTTGAAAAAGAAATTATCATAAATAAAATTCCATTTGAATTCAATCTCTTCCATGTTGAAAGTATTATTCTTGTGAATCAGATGATGTGTTTAGGTAGGTGTAAGGAACCCGAGGCATCCTATCCTTCATTGACACAACATAAACACAAACTACACATAAATACATATATCTTTTATCTTGGGCTACTCTGAAGTTGAGATAATGCCCAATGACACTCACTCCTTATTTCTTCTAATGCTACCTTACTAGTGTGTCACCCAAGTGGTCTTCTTCTTTGAAGGATGTAAGTCTCACTACACACCGATGAGTGCCTTGTTAGTTTAGTAGGCCTTTATGGTGGTGGTAAGCTACCTCATGTTGGCTTCATTTAAGAGGATGTGAGTCGCTACACTTTCTTCTTGATTAGCCTGCAACCGACGGGTCGAGTATATTTGAGGTTTAAGATAAGTGCCCTCGTAGCTCCTTCCCTCCTTAGTGCTTCAATTCTATGTCTAGTCCTTCCTCGGGGGTCCTCGCTTAGTATTCTCTCTAGGTCAGATACCATTTCTCCTGCCGATGACAAACTAACTGGATGAGCAGTTTAGCTTGGAAAGTTGTAAGCCTACACGCTTTCTTTCAAGATTGATTGTTGCAGACTGACAGGCTCCTTAGGTTGGTTGGTTCTAACTATGCTGATGAATACACCACTCATGCTAACAGATACACCTTAGGTTGGTTGGTTCTCTCACCTTAGGATACACCACTCATGGTAGATGTAAGTTTGTTATGCTTTCTCCTTTAGTTGGCCATCATACACCTATAGCTTTCTTTTCTGTGGGGTCGTGATAATGCCCCCCTAGCACCTCCCTTGTGGCACTATATTTGGATCATATCCTTTGACCCCATTTAGGCACTACTTAATATTAGATTGGACAGTTCCCCTTTCTTAGTAACCACCACTGTGGTTGGAGAAACAATCCATGGATGATTCTCCTTAGTCCAAGTACTGAGATAGCTTAATCGACATAGCCCTTCTCATGTTCCCTCACACCAAGGTCCACACAAACATATAAATAAAAAATATATTATTTTATGGATTAAGAGGACACCCCTAGCAGTACCTTTTCCAAGAAAGTATCTTATCTTTAGGGCAAGAAAACTCCCCATAAGAATCAATACTCTTAGTTGATATAAGTCCCCAATGACATTCACTCTGAAGTCACCCTAAGTTTGGTTCAATTTGTTGTGCTACCAACAAGTCACCCCAACGATTGTTCCGCTTTAGAAGATGTAAGTTTGCTATGCCTTTTCCTAGCAGCTTGCATTGCAAAAAGGAAACCCCAGTTGGCTAGCTCTATCACACTAGTAGACTATCCCTTTGGATTTGTAAATTTGAGATATGATAAGTCCTGATATAGCCCTTCTCAGGAGTCCATTACCCAACATGGTCCATAAATTAAATCTATCAAATTTGATCCAGCTCACATCCCTAGTGGATATGCCCTCAATTCGAAATCAAACTAAACCAAATAAACCATATCAAATCACATAAAATTAAGATAAAATTAATCTTGACTACTTTTGAGTTGACATAAGTCCCCAACGACATTCACTTAGTCACCTAGGTCAAGTTCGATTTGTTATGCATCCAATGTGTCACCCCGTTGTTCCTCACTTTGGAAGATGTAAATCGCTATGCCTTCTTAGCATAGCCAAGCAACACCAAAACACAACCCCTTTAGGCTAGCTCTACCCCATGAGACTATCCCTTGGATTTGTAAACTGAGGTAGGTCAAGCTAATATAGCCCCTTCTCAATGGGTCCATCGCACACTAATAGGGTCCATACATTAACTTATATTAAATAAAGCCAAATCTGATTTTCCCCAGTCTAGTTAAATGACACCCTTCTCCCCAATGGAGCCCTGAATCATATATAAAAAAGTCAAGCAAGTAAATCAAATTCAAAACTAACCTCCCTAGTGGAGCCAAATTAAAACAACTCTCCCAATAGTGTCTAAATCAAAGAAATCCAACCAAATTCTTATCCCGAATGAATACATCCCCAAAATAATCTATTAAATCAAACTCAAATCCAATCCAAATGGATAGCCCAAAACAACTTCCCTAGTGAAGGTTCATATACCATCCTTGGACTCGAGCCCATATCACTAACAGATATGCCTTGAGATCAATTAAAACTAAACAAATTAAAGTCTATTCAATCTTAATCCTTGGTGGATTATAGATTCTTATCCCCAGTGGATCTTCATTCTATAAATCATATAATCAAATCAAATTCAAACCTTATCCCTAGCAAATTTTCTTCTTCTATGCCCTCAACATAGACCCCTCACATGTCATGTCCAATGCATGTGTGCTACCCTAGTGGGTCTCTCTCCATGTCTTTGTCATGGAATTCTCATCAAATCTTATTTCTTCTTTTATTCAGACCTTTAATACTTCAACCAAAAGCCTTACAATGTATTTTTTTAAATTACATCATCTTAACATTGTAATCAACATTTTATGATTTGTGATGGTGCAAGCTCAAACTAACTATACAATATCATGCTAAACAGATTATAGCATGAATTAACATACTATATTATATTATAATATAAGATGTTATATTATAATTTGCTATAATATAATATATTGTCTAACATTACACCTCATTAGAATCACTTAAAAAGAATAAATAACAAAATTTTATCAAAATATGAATAATGTTCATTTTAGATGTAAAATTATGAATTTTCTATTATAAATGGTACAAAATAGATAATTTTGGTATTGCTTGTGTGGAATTTGGCCAAATTCTTCCATCTCAACCTTCAAATTAACATTTTGTGAGTTTTGACCCAATGTATTATAATAAAAGTAAAACATACTAAAATGTACAATAACATTTAGTAACACACCACCATTCATATATATGTGAAGTTATATTGTTATGTAGATTATATTTTAATATGCTTTCATATAATATATTATCTTACATTACACCTTAAAATGAATCACTTAAAAAAAATTATTAAATTTTGTTAAAAAATGTACATTTATTACGGATGCAAAATTCCATTCTTTTGATTAAATGACACACCATAGCACAACCCCAATGATGTTCCCTAAAGCTTACCTTAATTTTGGCCATATCCCATCATTCCAACCTATAAATTAGTATTTTTATGAATTATACCAGCAAAATCTACTATATCATACTATAACAAATTAAAATATGCTAAACAACAAGTAGTAATACATAGTATGCTATAATGTATGATGCTACACTATGTTATGGCAACCTATATTATAATACATAACCTATTATTATACTATATGCATATCACATCACAAAAGATTGCTTAAGATAAAAAAATCATAAAATTAGTCTAAATAATAAAAAACTATATATTTTAGTTGTATCACTTACATATTTTAAATTGAAATAAGATATTATGATGTCATGCTCTTCCTATTATGAATTTGGCCAAATTCTACCATTTTAAAGTCTAAATCAACATTTTTATAAATAATGCTAGTGTAAGCTAGACTGTATGATTGTAAAATACTAAAAGAATTTAAAATGAATACAATAATATATTATGATATATGATGTTGTACTATTATACAACATATAATACTTATTTTGAACATAAAATCTTACTTTTAGACTAGAAGTGTAGCACACCTTTGGTACTACAACCTAATTCCCACTTCAAATTTAATAAATTTCATCATCTAATTTATTAAATCAATATTTTATGATTTATATTAATATAGATTATAGGGAATACCATAATATACAAAAACATTTTAAAACATCTTATAACATCTAAAAACACATCACTACATGCTCAAATAAATGATTATACATTATACTATAATATATGGTATTATAATATGATTTAGGGTCAGGGTTTAGGTATATTCAAATCTCTAATAGTCAAGGGAAAGTCTCTTGAAGACATTTTCTTTAGCTACCATAACTATATTAGGATTAGGTCACTCTTTAGATCTAATGACATCTTTATTCAAGGTTTAGGGTTTAGGGTTTAGGTTTAGGGTTTGGGGTTTAGGGTTTAGGGTTTAAGGTTGTAAATTTTAGGGTTTAGGGTTTAGGGTTTAATCTTTAGGGTTTTAGGGTTTAAGCTTTAGGGTTTAGGGTTTAGGGTTTAGGGTTTTAAGGTTTTAGGGTTTAGGGTTTAGGGTTTAGAATTTAGGGTTTATGTTTTAGGTTTAGGGTTTATGTTTTAGTTTAGCATTTAGGGTTTAGAGTTTAAGGTTTTCTTTTTAATAGAGAACAAATTTAGATTCAATATTTTTTCTTTTCAATTTCATCAACCAAGAAGCACCCCAAGTTTTCTAAGACACAAGGGATGACATAGATCAAAATGAACACCCATTGAGCAAATAAAAAACCTTAGATAAGTAGATCCATCTCTATTATAAAGACATAGTTCCATAAGCAGCAGATCGGATCGACCGTTCTTCAATTTCTTTTCCCATTAAAGCCACCCCACCTCTCAGTAGTAGATCCCATTATATCCATGATCTCTCCACCACCACCATATAGCCTTCATTGCCTCCTCTCCCATAACCACCACCGCACACCACCTCCATATGCACTAGCACCTCCAGATAGTCCACCACCATCATGATAATGCCACCTCCTCCTCGCTCTGCCTCCACGCCAGATCTAGACTAAGCTAGTTGAGTATGTTCTATCATCAAGGTTCCGCCCATTCTGGGTTTAGGGTTTAGGTTTAGGGTTGGTTTAGGGTTTAGGGTGTTTTGGTTTAGGTTTAGTGGAGTTTAGGTTTGGGTTTAGGGTTTATGGTTTAGAGTTTATGGTTTAGGGTTTGAGGTTTAGGGTTTATGGTTTAAGGTTTAGCATTTAGAGTTTAGGATTTAGGGTTTAGGGTTTAGGGTTTTAGTATTTATGCTTCTAGGGTTTAGCATTTAGGGTTAGGTTTAGGGTTTAGGGTTTAGGGTTTAGAGTTTAGGGATTGGGTTTAGGGTTGTAGGTTTAGTGTTGTGGTTTAGAGTTTAGGGTTTAGGTGGGTTTATTTTTTTAATTATGGTTTAGGTAGGTATTTAGTTTATTTATTTATTTATTTTTATTTTATTTTATTTTATTTATTAATTTTTTTTTAATTATTTTAGTTTATTTATTTTAGGTTTATTTATTTTAGTTTAGGTTTTATTTTAGTTGTTTTTAGTTTATGTTTAGGTTTATTTTTTAGTTGTGTTTTATTTTGAATTTATTTTTTAGTTTTAGGATTTATTTTAAATTTTTAATTTTAGGTTTAGGTTTTTATTTTATTTTCTTAGGTTCAGGTTTTAGGTTTATTTTTAGGTTTTATTTTTTAGTTTTGGTTTAGGTTTATTTTTAGTTGAGTTTTATTTTTATTTTATTATTTAGGTTTAAGTTTTAGGTTTTTATTTTAGGTTTTATTTTTAGCTTAGGTTTAGGTTTATTTTTAGTTAATTTTATTTTATTTAATTTAGGTTTAGGTTTAGGTTTTGTTTATTTTAGGGTTAGGTTTAGGTTTTATTTATTTATTTTAGGATTAGGTTTATTTTAATTTGATTTTAGGTTTAATTTTTTTTAGTTTAGGGTTTAGGTTTTATTTTTATTTAATTTTTAGGTTTAGGTTTTTATTTAGTTTTTATTTTAGTTTATTTTAGGTTTATTATATTTATATTTTACATTTAGTTTTTACTTTATTTAGGATTTTTAGTCGTAGGTTTATTTTATTTTTAAGATTACTTTATGTTTTTATTTATTTTATTTTAATTTATTTTTATTTTTTATTTTATTTTAATTTTAGGTTTAGGTTTAGGTTTTAGTTTAGGTTTTCATTTTAGTTTCTTTTTTTATTTTATTTTTTAGGTTTTATTTATTTTATTTTTAGGTTTTATTTAGTTTAAGTTTAGGTTTTTAGCTTTTTATGGTTTATGGTTTAGGGTATAAGGTTTAGGGTCTAAGGTTTAGGGTTTAGGCTTTATTTAGGATTTAGGGTTAAGGGTTTTAGGATTTCAGGGTTTAGGGTTTGAGGTTAGGGTTTAGGGTTTATGGTTTGGGGTTTAAGGGTTAGGGTTTAGGGTTTAGGGTTTAGGGTTTAGTGTTTAGGGTTTAGGGTTTAGGGTTTTAGGGTTGTAGGTTTAGTGTTGTAGGTTTAGGATTTAGGATTAGTTTTTTTGTTTAGGGTTTAGGATTTAAAGTTTAGGGGTTTTTTTCCAATCAAGTAAAGCGGTAGTTTTAGGTTTATTTAGTTGATTTTTTTATTTATTTTAGTTTATTTTATTTTTAGTTTTATTTAGTTTATTTTTATTTTCTTTATTTTAGTTTATTTATTTTAGGTTTATTTATTTTAGTTTAGGTTTTTATTTTAGTTTATGTTTTAGGTTTAAGTTTATGTTTAGGTTTATTTTTTTTGAGTTTTTTATTTTTTTTTAGTTTTAGGTTTTATTTTTTTATTTTAGGTTTAGGTTTAGGTTTTATTTTATTTTTTTAGGTTTATTTTAGGTTTATTTTTAGGTTTATTTTTAATTTAGGTTTAGGTTTATTTTAGTTAGTTTTATTTTTATTTTTTTATTTTTTAGGTTTAAGTTTTAGGTTTTATTTTGGGTTTATTTTTAGGTTTATTTTTAGCTTAGGTTTAGGTTTATTTTAGTTTATTTTATTTTATTTAGTTTAGGTTTAGGTTTAGTATAGTTTATTTTAGGGTTAGGTTTAGGTATTATTTATTTTAATTTATTTTATTTTAGTTTAGGTTTAAGTTTATTTTATTTTGTTAAATTTATTTTATATTAGGTTTATTTTTTTTAGTTTAAGGTTTAGGTTTTATTTATTTATAGGTTTATTTTTTTAGGTTTAGGTTTTATTTATTTATTTAGTTTATTTTAGGTTTATTATATTTATATTTTACATTTAGTTTTATTTCATTTAGGTTGTTTGTTCTTAGGTTTATTTTATTTTAAGTTTAGTTTATGTTTTTATTTACTTTATTTTAGTTTATTTTAATTTTTTATTTTATTTTATTTTTAGGTTTAGGTTTAGGTTTTAGTTTAAGTTTTATTTTATTTTATTTTTTAATTTATTTAGGTTTAGGGTTTATTTATTTTATTTTAGGTTTATTTAGTTTAGGTTTAGGTTTTTAGTTTTTTAGGGTTTAAGGATTAGGGTTTAAGGTTTAGGGTTTAAGGTTTAGGGTTTAGGGTTTTAGGGTTTTAGGGTTTAGGGTTTAGGGTTAGGGTTTAGGTTTAGGGTTTATTATTTAGGCTTTATGGTTTAGGATTTTTAAAGATTACTATTTCAGATTTAGGGTTAAGGGTTTAGGGTTTGTTTAGGGTTTAGGGATAAGGGTTTTAGGGTTTTAGGGTTTGAGGTTAGGGTTTAGGGTTTATGGTTTACGGATTAGGGGTTAGGGTTTAGGGTTTAGGGTTTAGGATTTAGGGTTTAATGTTTAGGGTTTTTTAGGGTTTAGGGTTGTAGGTTTAGGGTTGTAAGTTTAAGGTTTAGGGTTAGTTTTAAGGTTTGGAGTTTAGGGTTTAAGATTTAGGGTTTAGGGTTTAGGGTTTAGGGTTTTTTTTAAAAAAATTAAGTAAACTAGTAGGTTTATGTTTATTTAGTTTATTTAGTTTATTTTTTATTTATTTTTGTTAATTTTATTTTTTATTTTTAACTAGTTTTATTTTATTTTTAAGTTTAGTTTATTATTTGAGTTTATTTGTTTTGTTTAGATTTCTTATTTTAGTTTATTTTTTAGGTTTAGGTTTATGTTTATGTTTATTTTTAGTTTAGGTTTAAGTTTTAGGTTTTTATTTTAGGTTAATTTTTAGGTTTTATTTTTTAGTTTAAGTTTAGGTTTATTTTTAGTTTATTTTTTTAATTTAGTTTAGGGATTAGGTTTAGTTTATTTTAGGTTTAGGTTTAGGTTTTATTTATTTTAGTTTAGTTTATTTTAGTTTATGTTTAGCTTTATTTTATTTTGTTTATTTAAGATTTAGGTTTTTTTTAGTTTAGGGTTTACATTTTATTTATTTATTTTTTTTTAGTTTATTTGTAGGTTTAGGTTTAATTTAGTTTTATTATATTTTACTTTAGGTTTATTTTATTTTTATTTTACTTTATTTTTTATTTTGTTTTGGTCTTTTAGTTTTAGGTTTATTTTATTTTTTTAATTTATTATAGGTTTTTATTTATTTTATTTTAGTTTAGTTTTTATTTTTTATTTTATGTTATTTTTTGGTTTAAGTTTAAGTTTGGATTTTAGTTTAGGTTTTTATTTTATTTTATTTTATTATTTTATTTTTGGTTTAGGTTTATTTATTTATTTTATTTTATTTTTTTTTTATTTATTTGGGTTTTAGGCTTTTAGGGTTTAGGGTTTAGGGTTTAGGATTAGGGATTAGAGTTTAGGGTTTAGGGTTTAGGGTTTAGGGTTTAAGGTTTAGGGTTTATAGTTTAGGATTTTAGGGTTTAGGGTTTAGGGTTAGCTTTAGGGTTTTGGATTTAGACTTAGGGTTTAGGGTTTAGGGTTTTTGGATTTATGCTTTTAGGATTTAGGGTTTAGGGTTTTGGTTAGGGATTAGGGTTTAGGGTTTAGGGCTTTTTAGTATTTATGGTTTAGGGTTTAGGGTTTATGGTTTAGTGTTTAAACTTTTGTGTTTAGGGTTTTTAGGGTTTAGGTTAAGGGTTTAGGGTTTAGGGTTTAGGGTTTAGGCTTTTTAGGGTTTAGGGTTTAGGGTTAGGGTTTAGGGTTTAGGGTTTGGGGTTTGGGGTTTAGGGTTTAGCATTATAGGCTTAGGGATGTCATTTTAGGGTTTAGGGTTTAGGGTTAGGTTTAGGGTTTAGGATTTAGGGTTTAGGGTTTAGGGGTTTATTTTTTGAAATTAAGTAAATTGCTAGGTTTAAGTTTATTTAGTTTATTTAGTTTGTTTTCTATTTATTTTAGTTTAGTTTATTTATTTTATTTTAGGTTTATTTTTAAATTTTATTTAGTTTAGTTTATTTATTTTAGGTTTATTTATTTTAGTTTAGGTTTTTTTATTTTAGTTTATTTTTAGGTTTAGGTTTAGGTTTATGTTCATTTTTTAGTTTAGTTTTATTTTTATTATATTTTTAGGTTTAAGTTTATTTTTTTTTAATTTTTAGGTGTAGGTTTAGGCTTTTATTTTATTTTTTTAGGTTTAGGTTCTAGGTTTTTATTTAAACTTTATTTTTAGGTTTTATTTTTTAGTTTAGATTTAGGTTTATTTTTAGTTTATTTTATTTAATTTAGTTAGGGTTTAGGTTTTATTTTTTATTTATTTTAAGTTATTTTTTGAGATTATTTTTTAGGTTTAGGTTTTATTTAGTTTGATTTTGGTTTATTTTAGGTTTATTTTATTTTAATTTTACATTTAGGTTTTATTTTATCTATGATTTTTATTTTTAAGTTTATTTTGTTTTTTAGTTTAGTTTAGGTTTTTATTTAATTTATTTTAGTTTAGTTTTTATTTTTTATTTTATTTTATTTTTAGGTTTAGGTTTAGGTTTAGGCTTTAGTTCAAGTTTTTATTTTATTATATATTTTTTATTTTATTTAGGTTTAGGCTTATTTATTTATTTTATTTTTAGGTTTATTTAGTTTGAGTTTATGTTTTTAGGTTTTTAGGTTTATAGGGTTTAGGGTTTAGGGTCTAGGCTTTGGGGTTTAGGGTTTAGGGTTTCAGATTATAGGTTTTAGGGTTTAAGGTGTATGGCTTAGGGTTTAGGGTTTAGGGTTTTACGATTTAGGGTTTAGGGTTTAGGGTTTAGGGTTTTATGGTTTAGGGTTTAGAGTTTATGATTTATATTTTTTTAGTTTATTTTAGTTTAGGTTAGGTTTGTTTTAGTTTATTTTTTTATTTAGTTTAGTTTATTTTTTATTTATTTATTTTATTTTTATTTTATTTTATTTAGTTTATTTATTTATTTTATTTATTTTTTAGTTTAGTTTGTTTATTTAGATTTATTTTATTTAGTAGTTTAGGTTTAGGTTTAGGTTTAGGTTTAGGTTTAGGTTTAGGTTTAGGGTTTAGGTTTAGGTTTTAGGTTTAGGTTTAGGGTTTAGGGTTTAGGGTTTAGGGTTTAGAGTTTAGGGTTAGGGTTTTTTCTAATTTATTTTTATATTTATGGTTTGGGGTTAGGGTTTAAGGTTTAGGGTTTATGATTTATTGTTTAGAGTTTGCAATTTTATGATTTAAAGCTTAGGGTTTAGGGTTTTAGGGTTTAGGTTTTAGGGTTTTTTTATTTTTTTTTAAAATTAGGTTTAGGTTTAGGTTTAGGTTTATTTTTTTATTTAGTTTAGGTTTAGGTTTATTTATTTTTAGTTTAGTTTATTTTTTAAGTTTAGGATTAGGTTTAGGTTTACATTTTATTTTTTATTTTGGTTTATTTTAGTTTAATTTATGTTTTATTTTCATTTAGTTTAGGCTTATTTAGGTCTAGGTTTTTAGGTCTAAGTTTTATTTATTTTTTATTTAGTTTATTTATTTTTAAATATTGTAGTTTAGTTTATTTTATTTATTTAGTTTTAGTTTATTTAGTTTTTTAGTTTATTTAGTTTAAGTTTAGGCTTATTTTTAGGTATATTTACTTTAGTTTAGGTTTAGGGTTTAGGTTTTATTTAGGTTTTGGTTTTATTTAGTTATTTATTTTATTTAGCTTAATTAGTTTAGTTTATTTAGTTTAGGTTTTATTTTTATTTAGGTTAATTTATTTTATTTAGTTTTTATTTTGAGTTTAGATTTAGTTTAGGTTTATTTTATTTTTATTTAGGTTCAGGTTTATTTTAATTTGTAGTTTAGTTTATTTAGGTTTAGGTTTAGGTTGAGGTTTTTTTGTTTATTTTAGTTTAGATTTAGGTTTAGGTTTATTTAGGTTTACTTAGTTTAGGTTTTTTATCTTTAGGTTTAGGTTTTTTTATTTTTATTTTTGTATCTATTTTTATTTTATTAGTTTAGTTTATTTAGTTTATTTATTTAGGTTTATTTTTTAGGTTTATTTTTAGTTTAGGTTTAGCTTTATTTATTTTAGTATAGTTTAGCTTATTTTTATTTTTAGTTTATTTAGTTTTTAGTTTTATTTAGTTTAGGTTTAGGTTTAGGTTTATTTTTTTATTTATTTAGGTTTTAGTTTATTTAGTCTAGTTTAGGTTTAGGTTTAGGTTTAGGTTTAGGCTTATTTATTTAGTTTATTTATTTATTTATGTTTAGGTTTAGGTTTTATTGAGTTTAGTTTATTTAGTTTTTTTTTTTTTGGGTCCAGGTTTTAGGTTTAGGATTAGGTTTAGGTTTATTTAGTTTAGGTTTAGTTTAGGTTTCTTTTTATTTATTTATTTAGTTTATCTTTTATTTAATTTTTTATCTAGGTTTATTTATTTAGTTAGTTTACTTACTATTTTTTTTTGTTTATTATTTTGTGTATTTTAGTTTATTTTTATTTTTATTTTTAGTTTAGGTTTTGATTTAGGTTTTTATTTTAGGTATAGGTTTAGGTTTAGGTTTAGGTTTAGGTTCTTATTTTATTTTATTTATTTAGCTTAATTTATTTTATTTTAATTATTTAGGTTTATTTAGTTTATTTATTTAGTTTAGGGTTTATTTTATTTTAGGTTTAGGTTTTATTTAGTTTTATTTAGGTTCAGGTTTAGTTTATTTTGAGGTTTAGGTTTATTTTGTTTTAGTTTAGGTTTAGGTTTAGGTTTATTTTAGTTTAGTTTTTTTTATTTAGTTTAGGTTTATTTATTTAGTTTAGTTTATTTTATTTATTTAGGTTTAGGTTCATTAAGGTTTAGGTTTTATTTAGTTTATTTTAATTTAGGTTTTTAGTTTAGTTTATTTAGTTTAGTTTAGGTTTATTTAGTTTGTTTTATTTTTATTTATTTAGTTTTGTTTAGGTTTATTTAGGTTTAAGTTTATTTAGTTTATTTATTTATTTAGTTTATTTTTTATTTATTTAGGGTTTAGGTTTAGGTTTAGGTTTATTTTTTATTTTTTTGGTTTAGGTTTTTTATTTAGTTTAGTTTATTTTATTTATTTTTATTTAGTTTAATTTTTTATTTATTTATTTATTTATTTAGTTTTGGTTTTAGGTTTAGGTTTATTTTACTTTATTTTATTTAGGGTTTAGGTTTATTTTATGTTTATTTTTAGATTAGTTTATTTAGTTTAGTTTAGGTTTAGGTTTATTTTATTTATTTATTTTATTTAGTTTATTTTTTAGGGCTTTATTCTTGGTTTTAGGTTTAGGTTTAGGTTTAGGTTTTAGGTTTAGGTTTATTTATTTAGGTTAGGTTTTAGTTTATTTAGTTTAGGTTTAGTTTTAGGTTTAGGTTTAGGTTCAGGTTTTATGTTTATTTTTAGGTTTATTTTATTTAGTTAATTTTATTTAAGTTTTGGTTTATTTAGTTTAGTTTATGTTTAGGTTTTTATTTATTTAGTTTATTTAGGTTTAGGTTTATTTATTTATTTTATTTTATTTTTTAGGTTTATTTATTTTAGTTTAGGTTTAGGTTTATTTATTTAGGTTTATTTTTAGTTTAGTTTATTTAGTTTTATTTTAGGTTTAGGTTTAGGTTTATTTTATTTTTAGTTTATTTATTTATTTTTATTTATTTTAGGTTTAGTTTAGGTTTAGGTTTTCAGGATTATTTATTTAGGTTTAGGTTTAAGTTTAGGTTTATTTAGTTTAGTTTAGGTCTATTTTAGGTTTATTTATTGGGATTATTTTATTTAGTTTATTTTATTTAGGTTTAGGTTTAGGTTTAGGTTTAGGTTTAGGTTTATTTAGTTTAGTTTTGGTTTATTTCTTTTAATTTTATTTAGTGTAGTTTATTTATTTAGGTTTAGGTTTAGATTTATTTAGGTTTATTTTTTAGTTTAGTTTTAGGTTTATTTATTTATTTAATTTTAGTTTAGGTTTAGGTTTAGGTTTATTTTATTTAGTTTAGGCTTAGGTTTATTTAGTTTAGTTTATTTTGTTTATTTAGTTTAAGTTTAGGTTTAGGTTTAGGTTTAGTTTAGGTTTATTTAGGTTTAGGTTTAGGTTTATTTTAGTTTATTTAGTTTATGTTTAGGTTTAAGTTTTGGTTTAGGTTTATGTTTAGGTTTAGGTTTAGGTTTAGGTTTTATTTAGGTTTATTTAGCTTACTTTATTTATTTTTTAGTTTAGGTTTATTTATTTTAGTTAATTTATTTTAGGTTTAGGTTTAGGTTTATTTTATTTAGTTTATTTTAATTTAGTTTAGGTTTACTTAGTTTATTAGTTTAGTTTATTTTAGTTTAGGTTTAGGTTTTATTTTATTTTTTTAGGTTTAGGTTTTGGTTAAGGTTTTGGTTTAGGATTATTTTTAGTTATTTTATTTAGTTTAGGTTTAAGTTTAGGTTTTATTTAGGTTTAGGTTTATTTTTATTTAGTTTATTAAGTTTATTTTAAGTTTAGGTTTATTTAGTTTGGATTAGTTTAAGTTTACTTATTTAATTTAGTTTATTTAGGTTTAAGTTTAAGTCTATTTTGTTTATTTTTTTTTAGTTTAGTTTAGGTTTAGGTTTTATTTTAGTTTAGTTTAGGTTTAGGTTTATTTTTAGTTTAGTTTAGGTGAAAGTTTTTTTTAGGTTTAGGTTTATTTAATTTTGGTTTAGTTTAGGTTTATTTTATTTAGGTTTAGGTTTTGGTTTTATTTATTTATTTATCTAGTTTAAGTTTAGATTTAGTTTTAGGATTAGGTTTAGGTTTAAGTTTATTTTAGTTTATTTAGTTTAGGTTTAGGTTTAGGTTCAGGCTTAGGTTTTATTTAGTTTAGTTTAGGTTTAGGTTTAGGTTTATTTTAGTTTAGGCTTAGTTTAGTTTAGGTTTATTTATTTAGTTTAGTTTAGTTTATATATTTTAGGTTTAGGTTTAGGTTCAGTTTAGGTTTATTTTAGTTTAGTTTAGTTTAGATTTTTAGTTTTATTTAGGCTTAGGTTTAGGTTTTAGTTTTAGTTTAGTTTTGGTTTAAGTTTAGTTTAGGTTATTTAGTTTATTATGTTAAGGTTTTTTTAGTATAGCTTTGGGTTTATTAAGTTTATTTATTTAGTTTAGGTTTATTTTGGTTTAGAGTTTATTTA